>CAUYLG010011806.1:0-259523 GCA_963573385.1 Cacajao melanocephalus | reverse complement strand
TTAAATCTTCTTTCAAGGTTCTTAGTTTCTTTGCATTGGGTTAGTACATGTTCTTTTAGCTCACAGAAGTTTCTTATTATCCACCTTCTAAAGCCTGATTCTGTCAGTTCATCGCACTCATTCTCTGTCAGGCCTTGTTCTCTTGCTGATGAGGAGCTGTGATCCCCTGTAAGAGGAGAGGCATTCTGATTTCGGGTGTTCTCAGCCTTTTTGCACTGGTTTCTTCCCATTTTTGTGGATTTATCCACCTTTCGTCTTTGTAATTGCCGACTTTCAGATTGGGTCTGAGTGGACGTCCGGCTTGATGGTGATGAAGTTTTTTCTGTTTCTTAGTTTTCCTTTGGTGGATGCCCCTTCCCCACAGAGCTAGGCCTTCCCGGGTTCAGCTGTGCTTACTATGAAACTGTCAGTCCTCAGCGCTTCCAATTGCTGTTCTCCTTGTGGGGATGGGACCAGCTGAGCCCGACTCAAAGGGCACCCAGTCACGTATACTCTGCACTGAGAAGCATCACGCCGCGCCAGGGCGGTGGCAAAACAGCCGCGCCAGCCAAAAGAGTCACGCTGGCGACCCGTGTGGCTTCTCCGCCGGGAATCTTCCAGTTTGTGGGCAACAGAAATTCGTCTGAAATTGCGGCGTCCACTTGCTCTCTGCGCTTTCACTGGGAGCTACAATCCTGAGCTGTCGTTAATCGGCCATCTTGGATCTCTCTCCTGAAACAGTCTTTAAGAATTCAGGGAGGGCGTAGTCTCTACTTGCAGGCAGCTTAGCTTTGAGGAGCATGGGAAAAGGAAAATATATTACCTAAATAGAAGAAGGAACAGAATTAGGTTTGTTTCTGACAGGGCAGATTAATAGCTTGGTAGCGATAAGCCTGTCTCTTTAACCCCCAGTGAGAACTGCTATGTTCTCTGCCTTGCTGAGATCTGGCTCTTTTATAGGGAAAGGATGCTGGCCAGAAGCTAATCAGGGGAGTTTTCCTATGCCTGAGCAAAACCTTAAATGGTTCACTTTTGAAAGCTATGTCTGACATTTCCAGTGATCTCATTTCCTCCTGATGCATTTTATTTGAGGGAGACTAATTTGTCTTCAGCCAGGAGAGCCAAGTTGACTTGAATATTGAGCTAAAGTTGGTGGCTTGAAGCCTGAGGCCTCTTTCATCTGCCTTTCTGATTCTAGTGCTTTAAGATTCAGGAGGCCACAGCTTGTCCGAATGCCAAATGAATTAGCCAAGTGGGCCTGCCTCCTTAAAAAGGCAAGATCAAGAGAGGTAGGTCCTTAACATTTGGGAAAGAGAGGGCTGTTACCCTTGTGACTTCCTTTCTGATGCCCCTTTACTCAGTAGTGAGGGAAGGGGTTTCAGAGGTCAAGTTTTTACTGCTCTGCTGTTTATCTTTGTAGTCTCGATAGAGTGGTGCCCACCTGATCTCAGTTTAGAAACTAGATCAAGTTAAAAGTCCAGAAAGTCTGTGGTTTCAAATCATGAAATTGGACTGTTTGTTGTGAATAGAATTCCAAATTTAAGCTATAACAAGTCAATTGTGTGAATTCCTTTAGAAAGCTAGAGACAATCTATATGCCAGGGGATTGGGCTGGCTGGGACAATTTTAGTGCCCCAAATTAGCTCTAGCTGTATTTTGGTTTTTGTAAATGCTTCAAGAGCAAAGTGGATGGCTTATATCTTCAGCTTAAGAGCAGTGAGAATGTGAGAAATAGGCCATATTTCTAGCTAAGGAGAGGGATGATGCAGGAAAGCCTATGTTTAATTTTAATAAGTAAACCTATTTGCCTGGAGTTTATTAGTGTACTTTATCATTATCAACATGGGATACAAATAAAGTCATTCTTGTTCATACAAAGTTTATACTTTTCTTTTGATATATGTTCCTCTTCACTGTAGTACATGAACTCCATGGATTTACTCATTCCAGGATGATTAATTTTACTTTCAAACACCACAGGGAGGCAAAAATTGAATTGTCTGATTAGTTCACTGTTGCACTTGCTTCTCGCTGGTGCAGGGTATCAGTGTTGAAGG
The DNA here is from genome assembly GCA_963573385.1 of Cacajao melanocephalus. Classification (NCBI taxonomy): domain Eukaryota; kingdom Metazoa; phylum Chordata; class Mammalia; order Primates; family Pitheciidae; genus Cacajao; species Cacajao melanocephalus. The sequence goes on along the minus strand of CAUYLG010011806.1, from coordinate 257,487 downwards.
ATGGCTTGCATCTGCAGACAGATGGGAATCCACTGATACCCTTGCAAGGTCGAAGTCTTACAGGCCACAGTAGAGCTTCTGTCATTAGTGTCCCAGTCACAACCCATTTAGCTCAGCCATTCCTCCTATAAGGGGCTTTAAGCTTCCTTCTGTGCTTGAGAAACCCCGGCAAATCCTTGGGTCAGCATTCCTTTTTCTCTTCAGCATGGTGGGAAAATCACTTAGGATAACTAGTTAAAAGTAGAAATTCCAAGGCCTAAGTCAGGATCTTTAGAGTAAAGCTTAGAAATCTTTATATTTAACAAGGTTTCCAGGCAATTGTCAGGTATGCTAAAGTTTGAGAATTGCAGTCTTAGTTTTGAGCTACCATGACTCTTCTGTGCTTCCTGATAATTTCTTTTTTGAAAACGTTGGTGTCTTTTCTTGATAGCCAGCCTTGCTTAGGATATCCTAATATATACCTACAGGTTTTCTAACTTTTGCTTTTGAGCAGCATGGGTTAGATTTTCTGTCCCCTTCATTTCTGAAGTTCCTTGGGCAACTTATATAAATTAATCCAACTTCTCCCTGGACTCTGTATTCTAATAAGGTCCTATTTTACACTTTCCTAAGTTGCCTACTGGACTTGTTTATTGTTACATGATACCTAATTTTATTTTTTTCCTTTCAAATAATAAGAAAATCCTTTCTATGGCAACGTCCTGTCTTCATCCTTAGGCCTAGAAGAGGCTGACATAATTTTGAAGGTTCTCTCAAAGGGCGTTTTATTAGAAAAATAATTTTGAAGTTTCTTTTTGGCCTTTTACACTGTAGCAATTTACTTTGTGTCTCATAGGCCTAATCTAGAGGTCTATGATAAATAGGTCAGAAAAATATATTTTGGGTTAAAATATTTTAATTTCCTTCAGTCCTCACTTTAAAACTTCAAAAAGTTTTATATATTAAAAGCCATTTGAGCTAGAGGTCATTAGAGATAGACAAAGAAGTGGAAAAACAAATTTAGGTAAGCAGAAAATAGTAAATTTAAATATATTGTCCCATATCTTTTTTTAATCATAGTTCTGAGAATGGATTAGTTTAAATAGTTGTGTCCATTTTAGGAGATGGCATTGTAGATACACTAGGCCTCCATGTATGATGAAGGCAAACAGATCTTTACTAAGAGGTGTTTTTAGGAAAACAGAAGAAAAAACAAAGGTTAATGTCTGGAGTAGTATACAGAGTGTTTCTTAGACTCCTTGAAGTGTCTTCAGATTGCAGTGGCAATCTGACAGATTTTACTGGATTATATAGTTCAAATCAGTGTTGAAGTGAACTTTCTGAGTAGTGTGTATATCAGTAAGCATGAAGGCTCTTTGTAAAACTTGTGACTTTTCCTGAAGTTTAATTTGTCTAGTTTCAGTTTGTAGGGCTTTAAGAAAAGCACAGTTTTAACTTTTAGTGATATAAAGTGAAAAATGGAAGAAAAATTTGAAAATGTTAGTTTGGAGACTTGTAACCAGGAAGGAATTTAGGTTTTAGTCTAAATTGTAGAGAAATAAACAAAAACAATAAATGAGACTAGAATCTAATTTAAACAGGTATGCTATGGTTTTCCTTGAAACATAATTTTATTCTGTAGTTTCTCATTTTTACCAAAGATAAATCATAGTAGGATCAATTTATTTGTAAAATAAGTTTTAGTCTTATTATACTTGGCCTGCTTATTTGTATAAAGTATAGTAAGAATAGTGATTGGCCATTTAGACTCTTCTTAGGTTAGTTTTGTTGAAACTTTTTCATAAAGAATCTTAGATTATTGGACTTCTAAAAGCCTTAAGGCCAGGAAGCTAAGCCAGGGATTTGCCATCAGATTGTAATATCTGTACAAATTGGGTGAATCTTTCTTCTTTTGATATCCTAAAATAACTTGGCAGTCAGAAAGTTACATTTTTATGTATCACAGGTTAGGAAGCTTGTAAAGGAACTGTGTAGACAAAGTACCAGGCCAGTCTTGCAATGGTCTTTTTATTGGCTTTATAAAGTCAACATTAATTTCTTAAAGTAGTCTGGTCATATCTGAAAATATGTTATTTTAGTCAAAGCCTTGGTAAATAACTAGTGTCTCTAACTGTGTCCTGTTACAAAGAAAACAGATGTGTATTGAATTTATCTAAATAATAGCATGGTTCTGGTACCAAAACAGAGATATAGACTAATGGAACAGAACAGAGGCCTTGGAGGCAATGCCATGTATCTACAATCATCTGATCTTTGACAAACCTGACAAAAACAAGGGGAAAGGATTCCCTTTTTAATAAATGGTGTTAGGAAAACTGGCTAGCAATGTCCAGAAAGCAAAAACTAGAGCCCTTCCTGACACCTTATACTAAAATTAACTCCAGATGGACTAAAGACTTAAACATAAGACCTAACACCATGAAAACCCTAGAAGAAAAAAATAGGCAAAACCATTCAGGACATAGGCATAGGCAAGGACTTCATGACTAAAACACCAAAAGCATTAGCAACAAAAGCCAAAATAGACAAATGGGATCTAATTAAACTACAGAGCTTCTGTACAGCAAAAGAAACAATCATTAGAGTGAATCGGCAACCAACAGAATGGGAAAAAATTTTTGCAATCTACTCATCTGACAGAGGGCTAATATCCAGAATCTATGAAGAACTAAAATAGATTTATAAGGAAAAAACAAACAAATCCATTCAAAAGTGGGTGAAGGATATGAACAGACACTTTACAAAAGACGACATTTATGAGGCCAACAAACATATGAAAAAATGCTCATCATCACTGGTCATTAGAGAAATGCAAATCAAAACCACATTGAGATACCATCTCATGCCAGTTAGAATGACGATCATGAAAAAATCTGGAGACAACAGATGCTGGAGAGGATGTGGAGAAATAGGAACTCTTTTACACTGTTGGTGGGAGTGTAAATTAGTTTAACCATTGTGGAAGACAGTGTGTCGATTCCTCAAGGACCTAGAAATAGAAATTCTGTTTGACCCAGCAATCCCATTACTGCATATATATCCAAAGGATTATAAACATGCACACTTATGTTCATTGGGGCACTGTTTACAATACCAAAGACATAGAACCAACCCAAATGCCCATCAATGATAGACTGGACAGGAAAAATGTGGCACATATACATCATGGAATACTATGCAGCCATAAAAAATTATGAGTTTGTGTCCTTTGTAGGAACATGGATGAATCTGGAAACCATCATTCTCAGCAAACTGACAGAAGAACAGAAAATCAAACACCTCATGTTCTCACTCATAGGTGGGTGATGAACAATGAGAACACATGGACACAGGGAGGGAAGCATCACACACTGGCCTCTGTTGCAAGGGAATAGGGGAGGGACAGCAGGGGATAGGGAGGTTGGGGAGGGATAACATGAGGGGAAATGTCAGATGTAGGTGATTGGGGGAATGGAGGCAGCAAACCACATTGCCATGTATGTACCTATGCAACAATCCTGCATGTTCTGCACATGTACCCTAGAACCTAAAGTGCAATAATATATATATATATTAAAAAAATACATAGAAGAAAAGCTTAAAATTAAAAAAATAAAAAATAAAATCTGAGGAAGAATTCACAATGTATGTATATGTATGTATGTATTTTTTAGATACAGGGTCTTGCTCTGTTACCTAGCTCATGTCAGCCTCGAACCCCTGGGCTCAAGGAATCCTCCTGCTTCATCTTCCTGAGTAGCTAGGACTATAGGCATGCGCAACCACACCCAACTAATTTTTTTTTTTACTTTTTATAGAGACTTGATCTCACTATGTTGTCCAGGCTGGTCTTAAACTCCCAGCCTCAGGCAAGCTTTCCGCCTTAGCCACCCAAAGAGCTGCAATTACGGGCATGAGCCACTATGCTTGGCCACATTATAGTTTAAAAAATGCTATTATGTATTCACCAGGTGAATGGAAAGCTGGTTTTGGGGTCTGATAATATGAACACAGTGATTAAAGACTTCCGCAGTGAACATCTCCACCATGTGCCATCCCTGTCCACAGGGAGGCCTGAATCCATCTCTAAATTTGTACAGTCTACAACATTTTGTTGTACAAATGAAAGATATTGTATATTTTTTCTTATACTAAGACAAGTTTAATAAAAAGTTTTGAAAATATGGAAAGCCTCAATTTGCTTTTTTCACATACTTTTTATAATGTTTGAATAGTTCATCAACTACAGCACCCATTCTTTTGACTAAATGCACTTTCTCTTTCTTTTTTACTTGAAGTTCTCGGACACATGTGCTGAACATGCAGGTTTGTTACATAGGTACACATGTGCCATGGTGGTTTGCTGCCCCTATCAACCCACCAGCTAGGTTTTAAGCCCCACGTGCATTAGGTATTTGTCCTAATGCTCTCCCTCCCTTACTTCCCCACCCATGAACAGGCCCCAGTGTGTGAGCTTCCCTCCCTGTGTCCATGTGTTCTCATTGTTCAACTCCCACTTATGAGTGAGAACATACAGTGTTTGGTTTTCTGTTCCTGTGTTAGTTTGCTGAGAATGATGGTTTCCAGCTTCATCCATTTCCCTATAAACAACATGAACTCATTCTTTTTTATGGCTGCATAGTATTCCGTGTCATATATGTGCCACATTTTCTTTATCCAGCCTATCATTGATGGGCATTTGGGTTAGTTCCAAGTCTTTGCTATTGTAAATAGTGCCACAGTAAACATACATGTACATGTGTCTTTATAGTAGAATGATATTATATTATTAAATTAAATTACTTTTCTATTTTAGAAGAACTCCTTGATAGACAATGGACCTCAACATTTACACAACACTTTATGTTATATTAATATCTTTCATGCTTGAGAGGATCAAGGGCAATAATGAATCTGTTGGCCTAAATTTTGGGAAAGCATTTTTAACTGTAAGTAATTTACACAGATGCAAGATGCTATCATAATGCAATTGTGTGAAGCAGGCATGAATATTTCCATATTTTACACAAGGATATTGAGGGTTCAAAAGGTTGAGATGTGTGCGAGGTCACATAGCTGACAAATGGAATAGTGGAGATTCTAAATCAGGCCACTTGACTCCTCCCCTATTCTCTTCCCATTACTCCATGAAAGGTGGTTCAGGAGTCAGGGGTGGGACATATTCAGAGTACTATTTATTTATTTAGAGACGGAGTCTTGCTTCGTCACCCAGGCTGGAGTGCAGTGGCATGATCTCAGCTCACTGCAACCTCCGCCTCCCAGGTTCAAGCAATTCTCCTGCCTCAGCCTCCCGAGTAGCTGGGATTACAGGCTTGTGCCACCTTGCACAGCTAATTTTTGTATTTTTAGTAGAGACGGGGTTTCACCATGTTGGCCAGGCTGGTCTCAAACTCCTGACCTCAGGTAATCTGCCCACTGTGGCCTCCCAAAGCACTAGGATTACAGGCATGAGCCACCGTGCCCGCCCTTACAGTACTATTTATAGTGATAAAATATTGTCCTGTTTTCTTTCTTCTAGAAATTTAAATATTTCAGAAAGAAAATCTGAAAAAATTAACATTTACTATTTGGTGTTCTTGAAAAACCACCTTTTCACGCCCTTCAAGAGAAATGAACAGAGATCTTATACAGATGCACAAATTCCAACTGAAATGTTTCAAAATACCTTGTGATTATATGATTAGAAAGTATGATTATACTCTAAGATCTCTGAAACCATATGTCTTCAAATCACCCATTGTCTGGTAAATAATAAGCACTCAATAAATGTTTTTGAGTGTACAAATGAGTAAGTGCAAGTATTTCTGTATTCATTATTTGCATAAATGTATCTTTTCCATGTACTAGCCTATATTTTAGTTACCTTTGCTTGAGTGCATATCTGACCTTCCTAACTGGATTTTCATTTTTGAGGCCAGGAACACTATTCTGTTCTTGGTATTTCCATCCTTGGGGAGCACTGTGCACACAGCATGTTTATAGTGAACATTGACTTGAAATGAAAAGAGATGAGTATCTGCATCCCACCCCTCTTAGGCACTTTCTCGGATGCTCTCAGCCTTGCCGCCACCTTCAGGACCCTTTGCAGCTTGTTTTCTCTCACGGCCGCCATGCCCACCAGCTCAGCTGAGGCTCCACCAGCAGCCCCAACATTGCAGGCTTCCCAGGGCTGGACCTCATGCCACCTCCCCAGTATGGATCCCCTCCTACCTCTGAGGCCTGGGAGGTGGAAGGACCCACATGGTACCAAAGTCCAGTGCAGGCAGTTAACATTCTTGGGCTGAATCTTGACAGACAGGAGCATGGAGCTGTGGATGCATTCTTCTCCTTTACTCCCCTTACCAGGTGGAGACTGTAGTTCATGGGGTTTTCAGAAGATGCTTTTGTGAGAGGAAGCGGTCTGTTTTGACAGCATCCTCTCAGATCAGCTGTCCACCTTCCTTTCTTCATACTCTCTTTCCATCCTCTTATTTCCTTAGCACTGTACTCCCTAATAAAGTGGCTGCTCAAATGTTTTGATCTCAGACTCTGCTTTCTAGGGAAACCTGGCCAGGATACTATTTTGAATAGTGCTGACAGTGGCCCCCCGTTTGCTTTTGTGGGGTAAGGGAGTGGGAGGCAGCTTGTGCTAGATTTCTGGGGGGCTGGCCCCTGGCAGCCTTCTCTCCTCCTTCTCCTGGAAACTGGTCCCCTCTCACAAGCCCATCTCAGGGGCTTCTGCTTTCTTCTGTGATCCCACCTCTCAAGCCCCTGCAAAATGGGTCATACACCTAATTTGAGCTTATGACTCTCAGTCCTGCTCCCACCGCCATGGCATTTGATTGGTCTAGGGTTGGCCCAATCCAAGTCCTTCCTGTTGTGTTGTTTTGTTTGCTTTATTTAGTTCTAAGGAGAGCAGTCCCTTTCTCCTGTGGCAGCAGCATAAGATGTAAAATAGGGGAGCGTGTTTCATGAGGTAGAGGAAGCTGGTCAGCAGTGAGAACAAATGAAGGCAGCACACAGAGGAAAAGGAAGTGAGAGGCAGAGGAAACAAGAAAGGTACTGAGCGGTACAAACCCCAGTTGTCCTTTTTGATGATAAAGGCATAGCCCCTAGGCCAGACATCGCTGATTGTCCCACTCCCCATTTTCTTTGCTACCAGAATCCATATTTTGTTCGGGGCAGAAATGAGCCATTGTGACAATCCTGCTTTCCTTTGGCAGGCACACAGTTTCCTAGAATCATATGACCCCCTTCTGTCCAATAAAAAGGTTCCCTGGAAAGCTCTCCTTTCATGATAAGGTTGGCACAAGAGGAGAGTTACCTGGTGCTGCCTCTTTCCCTGTCTGAAACATGGATGAGATGGCTGGAGCCACAGCAGCCACCCTGCAATGGAAGGCCACCAGCATGAAGATGTGTCTTAGCAAGCCTGGGCTACTGCAACAAGGTGCCAGAGCCTGGGTGGCTTATAAAATACAGAAATTTATTTCTCACAGTTCTAGAAGCTGGAAGTCTGAGATCAGAGTGCCAGAATGGTTGGGTTCTGGTGAGGGCCTATTTCTGGGTTGCACAGTGCTGACTTCTCATTTTATCCTCACATGGCAGAAGCAGGGTGAGAGAACTCTTGGGAGTATCTTATACAAGACCACTAATCTCATTCACAAGGGCTCCATCCTCATGACCTAATTACCTCCCCGAATCCCACCTCCTATACTATCACCTCGAGGGTTAGGATTCCAACATAGGCATTTCGGGGGGTACAGAAACATTCAGCCCATGATGGCATGAAAAATCAGTACTCTAAGGATGTTGGGCTAGAAAGAAGAAATAACCATGATCTTTCACGATGTGGTTGAGCTGTAGAACCCTCTGAGATAACTTAATCTTCAAATTTCTGATTAAGTAGGCAACATGTAGTTTTAATTAGGTGTTCTTTCTTCCTGTCAGTTGAATGTATCTTAACAGAATACAATAGAGTAGAAATAACCTAGAATTTGTCCTCTGGCTGCTAGAGATTTAGATGTTGTTTTGGGATCCAAAGACACAGTGAAGGGAGATGGGAGAAAGGTCCAGAAACATGATGGGCTGGCATCTGTGGTGGTGATGTGATGATAGTGAGGGTGGTGGTGGGGATGGTGAGGTGGTGGGGATGGTGAGGTGGGTGGGGATGGTGAGGTGGGTGGGGATGGTGATACTGCTGGTAGTGGTGATGGTGGTGGAGTGTTTATTATGGCCCAATGGATTCACCAAAGCGATCTGGCTCCATCCTAAAATGCTGGCTTTAAAGGTAGGACTGAACATCGTAAGAGCCCAAATCCTGGGTCTCAATATCTTTACAGGTTTTAGAAATGGATAGAAAATCAAATCATCAGCAAAGGAATCATAATAACAAAAGTATTTTTAAATGACTTTCATTCAGGAAATTAGGTGAATTAACTGGAGGTCCCAACGCAACGAAGATCTGTTTTGTGTTGGACACCAGGGGGCTGGTTTTCTTACACCCCCATTCTTTCTTACTCTTTCTCTCTCCTGCCTCCTTTTACTTGCTCACTCTCCTTTTCTCTTTCTCGTTTATCAAGCAATGAGAAATAAACTGATGTCAATGAAATTTGCCCCCATCTCACCTCTTTGATCAATATGCGTTCTTTCCCAGTAGGAGAGTCTTGTGGGTTTTAGCTGGGAAGACCCCCACCTCAGTCTGTTCTCACAAGTTCCATTCTCCTGTGCTTCAGCTGAGATATTAATATTATTTGAGCTTGTACAGGCTGAGAAGTAGCTATTATCTCAATATGACAGTAAAACAGTTGATTACTTCCTGAAGTACCTCTTTAAATCAAGAATCCCCCTAATAAAACCTTTTAAAAATTCTTTTAAATTATAGAATGTGAACCAACCAGTCTCTATACACCATGGAGCCCTCTTCTGGGCTTAATTCTGAAGAGCCCCCTTTCTCCCTGAATGGCAGGAGATCGGGGAATGCAGCTGCAGTGATAGTGGCCAAGGTGTCTGTGAGAAGTCAAGGGCCTGCCTCGAACTCAGCCATCAGCCTCATGACCAGGGATAGACCGCTGGTTGTCTCTCTGTTCCTGCTTCCTACCTAGAGCTCAAGGTAGCAAAAATGCTTCCATTACATCAAATAGCAAAAAGCAATGAAGGGAATGTGCTTATGGAAGTTCCATGTCTGATTATTCTATTTGGATTATATTTTGTTTTAATCATTTAAACTAAAAGAACTAACCGAAACTGCTGATGGTTGACCAGAGTGAAAACTCACATGCTTTTTCATTGTTGTGTCAAACATTTCCATCTGATAGTGCTTTAATAGTGCATATTCTTCCTCTGTCTTTAGGCCCGATAGCTTCTGTCACTGTAAGTGCTGCATTTGGAATCTGGCTCCCAGCACAGCAGGCAAACCAGCAGATTTCCCATGGAGGGCCCTGCGTATGTCACTGTGAAGGGGTGCCTTCCATTTGAGACGATTTCATCTGATTGTGGTTGGCAGAAAAAAAGCAGAATTTGATTCTTGCTGAAGGGATTTCTCCTGGTTTACGCCGAAATGTTAATTCTGCCTAAACTATTAATTTATAAAAGCTTTCGGTGTACTTGAAACTCTTCTTTTGGAGGTATAGTCATTCTGCCACCTCCATTCAGTTTTTGAGAGCTAAGTAAAGTGTTACCATTGGCAAGATAATGTAGGCTCCCTTGAGCCTGTTTGGTTTTTTTCTTCATGGGTGCTATGGTCTGAATTTTTGTGTCTCCTTGCCTAAAATGTATATGTTAAAATTCTAACTTCCATCCTAAATTTATATGTTGAAAACCTAACTCCCAAGGTGATGGTATTGGGAGATAGGGCTTTTCGGGGGTGATTAAGTTATGGGGGTGGAGTTCTCATGAATAGGATTAGTGCCCTTATAAAAGAGGCCCCTGAGAGGCTTTCTACCACTTTCACCATGTGGGGACACAGAAAGACGGCATCAGCTATGAGCCAGGAAAGAGACCCTTACCAGACACTGACTGCCAGTTCCTTGATCCCAGACTTCCCCGCCTCCAGGACTGTGAGAAATAAATTCCTGTTGTTTATAAGCCACCTAGTTTATGTTATTTTGTTATAACAGCCTGAATGGACTAAAACAGTGAGTATGCATGCAAATGTAATCCTCCCTTATCTAGTGTGAAATATTCTCTGTAGTATCTATGTTAACTAGAATATTTGAAAATGAGAAATGAAATATTCATAATATAAAGCCTAGAGCCCTGAATTTTAAACTATTTTGGCAAATTTTGGGAACTTAATGAGATGAACTTACTGAAAATCAGCATTTCAGTGTTAATTATTGAGTAGGTGGGAAGGGGACGTTCCTCCCCTCATTCCATCATCCGCTGGAATGCATGCTCCACACAACAGGGGCAGGGTGTGTCTGGTTGGTCAGTATTGTGTCTGGCACTTGAATAACTCCCTTTTATAGTGGCTATGCTTTTCTCAATCCTGGGACAAAATCCCTGTCCTGTGACTACACCTCATATAGACCACATGTGTGATGGGAAGTAAAATTTTAATGACTCAAAGAAGTTGTTCAGGAGGTTGGAAAAGGAAAAGAACTTTAAACAAACAATATTGTCTTTACTAGTGTTGAAAGAACCTGGGCCCAAAGGTAGGTTCTCACGTGCTGTTAAAGGTAGAGACCAGATGAGTGAGTCCTTAGCCGGACAGATTACTTCAGTGAATTCAGAGTGTGGAAAGGCAGACCTCGTGCTTAATTAGGGTCCACTGCGGTGCAAAGCTTATCTGAGGCAGACGATAAACTAGTGACTTTGGATGTCAGCAGCCAGCAGGTAGTGAGAGAGAAAAGGGAGCCTGAGAGGGAAAGTGGCTTGAAAGATGCAACAAATTGGGCCCAGAGGGACAAAATTGGCTAACAAAAATGTCTCCGTGTCAGGGGATGACAATGGCTTTTGAGGACAGCTATGTGTAACAACATTTTATTGCACTGCTAATTCATTCAGGAGACCTTTATTGAGTGTCTGTTATTTGTCAGGCCATGTGTTAGGCACAAGGAATACAACAGCTAGTTACAAAAAGAAAAATCCAATATCCCTACCTTCCTGGGGCTTATTTTCTAGAGGGGAGCGGAGATTAACTAAAGAAGCACACTTGGATTATGAGTTATGATTAGAATCTGAAAAGAAATGAACAATGTGAGGACCTTCTCTAGGATAGGGGAAAGAGAAGGGTAGAGCAGGGCGGGGATCTTCTGAGGAAGTGACTCCTGAGCCCAGGGATGAAGAACGAGCAGGAGTTGTATATGCAAGACATGGGGAAGAGAACATTTCAGGGAGAAGCCACAAGGAAGAGCGGCAGGCATCAGCGAGAGCAGAGTGAACGGGGGGGATGACGCCAGCTGAAACTACTGGGCTACCCAGAGATGAGATCACAGAGGGCCTTGTAATTTTTGCTAAACAATTTTTTATTTTACTCTAAGTGAAAAGGAAACTTCTGAAAGCTTTTTGATAAGGGAAGGGCATGGTCCAAGTTGAGTTCCTAGAAACTCACTCTGTCTGCTTTATGGAGAATAGAATGAAAGGGGATAAGAATAGGACTGGGAAGACCAGGATGATGCTTAATTTTATGTGTCCACTTGCCTGAGCTAAAGAATGGCCAGATAGCTGGTACTATATCATCTGGGGGTGTGCCAGTGAGGGGATTTCTAGAAGAGATTAGCATTTGAATTCATAGACGGAGCAACAAAGATTTGTTCTCACCACTGTGGATGCGCATCATTCAACCCCCTAAGAGCCTGGACAAAACACAAAGGCAATCCAATTCACTGTTTTCTTGAGGTGAGACATGCAGCTTCTCCTGTCCTTGGACGCTGAGGTTCTGGTGTGGGGACCTTCAGATTTAGACTGGGGCTTACACCACTGATTCTCCTGCTTCTCAGGACTTGGGCTTAAATTGGAACTGTACCACCAGCTTTCCTGGTTCTCCAATTTGCAGATGGCAGATCGTGGGACTTCTCAACCTCCATAACAGCATGAGCCAATCTTTTATAAAAAAATCTCTTCCTCTCTCTCTCTCTCTCTCTCTCTCTATATATATATATATATATATAGATATATATATATATCTCTATATATATATATATATCTATATATATATATATAGATATATCTCCTATTGATTATGTTCTTATTGGTTATAAATAAATATATATATATATCCTCTCTGTCTGTAGAGAGATAGATACCTCCTCTCTCTATATATATGTATCTATATATCCTATTGATTTTATTCCTATTGATTTTATTGTATTCCTATTGATTTTATATATCTATATCCTCTCTGTCTCTCTGTATATATAGTTAGATATATATCTCCTCTCTCTCTCTCTCTCTCTATCTATCTATCTATATATATATATACACACACACACAGATATAGATGTAGTGAGAGACATATATATAACTCCTATTGATTCTGTTTCTCTGGAAGACTCTAACTAATAGAAGCAGGTGAAGGATGACTGCAGATGTCCAGGCAAGAATCATGACAGCATGGACAGAGCAGATGTTGCAGGAGAGATGGAGAGAAGGCTTAGGGCTACACATGTGTCTAGACATGATCAACTCGAAGTGAGTCAGAATAGCTGTCTCACACCTTCGTATTCTTCTCTACAGGATCCGGATGAGGAGATGTGCAGTACGTTAATAGCCATCATGCTGATTAGTGAAGAGACACCAGGCATCCGTCTGGTCATCCAAATAGTAGTGAGTAAGAAAATAAGTTCCTCCTTTTGGATGAGCCATTTGCTCATGGGAATCACGAACCTCGTGATTATTTCTTTTCAGAACAGGTGCACACAGACAATGCCTTTTATTTGGTTGGTAGACCCCTTTCTAATGGCACTGTTTGCAGCTGCTCTGTTGACCTGGCTTACATTTTGCCTTACACCTTTTCATAAGCCACCCATCTTTGAATGCCATTTTCCATGCCAGCATGTGTGTACCTGTTTTCCCAGCACCCCCCACCATGGCCCCCTTCCTCCTCACCATGCGTCAGGGTTCCCTTGCTGTATCTATTCTGAGAAGTCTGAAAAATTCCATGGTTAGAGTTTGGAGTTGAAAGGAGGGAGAAGATAGAGCGAGGCTGTGAAAATGCCCTGCTAATAGTAGCAGAAATGTAAATGAAAAACACTTACCAAGAGATGCCTTTTATAGCATCTACATTATTATACTAACAGAAGTAAATTGTATTTTGATTGTGGCTGGTTGAAAACCACATCCTCCATGTATGAGGTATATAATCAGCTTAATCAGTTGCCGATCCCAGGACAATTTCATCCCAGTATATTTGGAGACTGCAAATAACATAGAGTTTATTCCATTCTTCTTAGTAATTTAAATGTCACTTTGTTAAATGAACTTGAAGACAGATTTGCATTACTTGAATTCAGGGTTTCCAATAATAATGTAACACTTTTCCTCCTCCCAGTACCAAAGCAATGGCTTAATATAAAAAGCAAGTGGTTACATTCAAAACATTTTCCCACATGAGTCTTTTACTGCTATAATTTTTTTTTTGTTTGTGGTGTCACATTTATTTTTAAAATCTTGCTAAAGGTGCCAGTTATTAGGCGACTGTCTGTCAACATCAAACCCAATTCTATGTAGTTTTGTGTTAGTGGGCCTGGGACTCTGCAAACCACACTTTGCCTTGCCAGCAGCTTCCCTAATCAACTCTGCCAGTAGGGGGTGCTAGAGGGAAGTGGTGATTCGGAGGTGGAAAAGGGGACCTGGCTCCTTCCTGTTTGCTTCCTGTTCGCTTCCTGTTCCTGCAGTGTCATTCCAGCCTCATCTCTTCATGCCGGCAGCAGCAGTTCATTGTAGTAGTAACAGCCGGACCTAGTTTGCAGCTTTTCCAGCACTCAGAACCAGCTTCATCTCACCCTGTGAGGGATGCCTGTACCACCCAGCTGGTGCCCCTCCTCAGAAGTCTGCATCCCAGTGCTGTGGGGCCTCTTCTTCAAGCTTCTAAGCTTTAATAGCCTCCACCTCTAATCGTAGGGGAGGGAGCTGCTTCCTGCTGTTGCTACGTCTGTGATATCTTAGTGTTCCTTTTTTGCCTTTTCAGTTCCTCAATTTCTAGTAATGAGTCTTTATGCTAAATGGTCTCTGTTAAAATAGCTGGTGTGGGTTCAGTCTCCTGGCTGGACACTGAATGATACGCAAGGTACCATGAAGCCACTAAGAATGACTGACACTTGTGCGATTTTCCAGCCTCTCTGAGAATTCTGACCTGCATTGAACAAGACTAGCACTGCTGGTCTGTAAACGCCCCAGTTCCACGGCCATGAAGACCCACTGCAGCCTAGTGCAATTGGTACTGTGGAAAACCTCTGGTCCTGCCAAACTTTGTTTTATGCAAAAGCCCATGCAATAGAGACATTTGGAGAAACAAGCAAAATAGAAGCCATAAAAGTAGCATTGGCCAATTTTTCCAGCTGATGTCCGCTGAGAATTCTTTTATAGGAGATTAGAAGAATTTCTCTCCCTAAAGAGATCTGATAAAATAAAAGATTTTTAAGTTTTGGGCTTGCGTGCCTGTGACTCAAAGGTGTTATTAGACTTCTTGTGGCCAGGGTGACAGCATGGTGGTTGGGGAACTACCCTCAGCTGCAAAGTCCTTTTCTTCTTCATTTGCAAACACTCTGACAACAAAATGCTGAAAAGGAGCTTATAACAAAACCACATAGGAGATAGCATGGATGTGGGCTCAGAAGCCAGAATTTCTGTTCCTGTAAGGGTGGGTGATCTTGGGGAGTTAGGTTCCAACTTCCTCCTCTCAAAAAACACAACAGTGATTCCTGCCCTGGATGGCTCTTTTGAGAATTAAGCAAAATAATGTTTGTAATGAAGTGGGCCAGGGCTTGTTATCCAACAGGCATGTGACAATTTGGGCAGCCTTTCTGCTCCCACCAATGTCTGCTCTCCTAAGTCCCAGCTGGGCTAAGTAGTCCTAAGTACCCCTAAGTCCCAATTGGGCAAGTATTCCTAAGTACCCCAAGTCCCAACTGGGCTAAGTATTCCTAAGTTCCAGTTGGGCTAAGTACACCTAAGTACCCCTAAGTCCCAGTTTGGCTGACTTTTCCTCAAAAGTAAAACCCGCCAGGTTGGTATGAAGATGAGGTGGAGACTCCTGTCAAGGGATAGGATTCACAATTGTTTCTTGCTTTTAGTTTCTAGTTTAGCACCTCCTCCACTGACCTGCCACCTCTCCTCATTACCATGTCCATACTGTCATGCAATGAATAAAGATGTACAGTGTACAATTTACGTAGCTGGTTTCACATTCTAACTACCCTGTTTTTAATAGTTCCCAATTTCTTTGCTTCCTCTGGGACATTAGGAAGTTATGTTGGAGTGTGGCAGGGAGAATTGAAACCATGTGAAGCTTCTCTATTGATGTAGCACTTGCTGCTTTATTTATATGGATGGAGACTCACTGCTTTGGGACCACAGGAATGTGGCCTCTGTACCCCCTCTAGGCATTTGAGAGGTCTCCAGGCCTCCCCAGATATCTTTGGTGTCACCCAGAAAGGAAATGGGTCATTTCTTCCCAATCTAGTTCACTTAGTCCCAGAATGATTGAAACAAAACTGAAATCAAATCCCTCTCCTGCTTAAAAGCCTCAATGACTCCTCATTATCTACAGGATAATAGCTTAGCGGCCACCTAGTCTTCCAAGATGCCCCTTTCATTGAGCCATGTCTTCTGGTAGCCACGCCCTTGTATAGTGCCCTCAGCATTGACTCTGGGCTGGCAAGAGAGGCTTTCAAGTCTAGGGTACGGGGCTTTGCAGCTTCTGTGCTGTTCTCTGGAACTCCCACTTTGGAGAAGCCAGATGCTGTGAAAAAGCCCAATTACCCTGTTACCTCCATGCTGTGAGGAAGGCAGAGGTAGCCACATGGAAGGCACAGAGACTACATGGAGATACAGAGAAGCCAGCTGTCCCTCTGTCCCAGTCCAGCCTTCACATGACTCCAGCCCAGCCACTCACTGAGTGCATTTGCACGAGACACCCCAGTGAGACCAGCAGAAAAACTCCTTGGTGTGCCCAGTCAGACCGTAGTTGAAGCTAGAACAGTGAGGAGCTGGAGCAGATGGAGACCGACCCACAACCCTGTCTTCACGATGTCCCAGCTTCACCATGTGTTCACCCAGGTGGGCTACTTTAGGCTTCCTAAGCATGCTAGTGGCTTCCAAGAGCAAGTGACCTAAGAAGCGGGAAATTGGAAGTTGACAGTCCCTTAGGCCTTCCTGGGCTTAGAAACCAACATGGCCTCACTTCTGCCATATTGTCTCAGTCAAGCAGTCACAGGACCCAGGCTCAAGGACAGGGGACTCATTCTTTCTTGATGGGAAAAGTCTCAAAGAATTCAGAGACCATGTTACAAAGTATTTCAGTTCGATCTCTGGCCAAAAATTGCTTATATTTCTCTCATGTGCAAAGGGCACTCATCCTTTTTCTTCCTTGCACACATTCCTGCCATTGCAGGCACCATACTGTTTTGATGAATCATTTACATGTTTGCCTGAGTTTTGAACATCCTTAGAAAGAGATAAGGTGTCTAATTCATCCTTAGTTCCCTTGTGCCTGGTATGCTTATTACCCAGCATATAGTGTTAAGGTGGAAGGATGAACCAAATGACACTGTGCACACATACAGTCAATGGATTGTGAACATGAATTGAGAAAGTAGAGTATCAGCTAATGGTTGGACTGGACATCATATTGAATGACACTTTACCTAAACAGATATCTCCCTCTTTTCAGGTCTATTCAAATCATTTTGAAAATTAAAAATAAGTAAAAAAACTTTGGAAGTAGAAGTGGAACCAGAAGAAGGCTGCTCATAGTCTTGCTAGGGGATCAAATAATTATATTAACTTTTGTTAGCCTGTCCTATCCATGCACTCACGCTTTATCTTTATTTTTGCCTTCCTTTTCTACTGAGCTGGGTCAGGTGAGAGCAGGAGTCAGGCTGTGTCTTTCCTCAGCAGGCAGGTAACTCACCAGTTCTTTCATCCTTCTTTTTCTCTTATTGAAAGCACTTTGACCCAACCTGTCAGAAATATAAGCTAGGGCACTAGGTCAGTACTGCCCTGAGTCATCCTGACCCCTTGTCCCTGGGAGAGAAGGGACTTGGGGGGACAGAAGAATGGAGAAAAGTTTCCATTTAGATTGAAAAAAATCTAGGAGACATTCTCATGGTCACTGGATCTTTTGTAAATTTGCAGCAAAGGAAGAAGTTTTGAGCTCCAAATGTGATGTTTGTCCCACATCTGAATCTGGAAAGGAACCAGTTCCTGCCTCAGTCAGTTTGTGTGGGACCTGGCACGGGATTGAAGTTACAGGAGGATACTCCTGAAAAGGGGTAAGGATTCAGTGATGAGGCTCTAGGGTGAGCTCAGAGAGGGAAAACTGTCATTTTATTTATCTTCTCACCAACACCTTTTCATGTACAACCTGCCCTGTGCCAGGCATTGAGCCGGGCCGTAGGACTATGATGGAGCACTAGACAGTCAGGGGTCCCACCCTTGGGGAGCTTACATTTTCGTGAGAGGGACACATATGTTTTAAGCTAAAAATCCGTGTGATGCTTATAAGTTCTATAAAGGGATCAACCAGGAGATATCATGGAGAGTCAGCGGACAGGGCAGTATTTTAGGCAACACGGTCAAACTCTTCTGAGGATGAAACATTACAGTTAAAACATGAGTGGTGAGGAGGAGTCAGCCAGATAGAGCTCTGGAGGAGGAGACGCAGCACCTGGGAGGTCCTAAATACCTGGCAGAGGTGGACAGAGTGAGATCCTGCAACCCTCACGATCCAGCTTGAGGGGTATTTTAAGAACCATAGGAAGTCACTAAAGGGTTTTAAGATGGAGAGTAAAATAATGATACTGTAAAACCTTCAGCCTACATACTGTATGGAGAATCAAACAGTACCGGGAAGATCAGTCTTCAGGCTCGCCCAGCAGTCCAGACAATATGGGAAGATGACTTAGACATGAGGAGTGCCAGTGAAAGTGGAAGGAAAATGAATGGATTTGAGGTATATTTTGACCGTATCACCAACAGGGCGCACTGGTACATTGAGAGAAGAACAAAAGAAGACTCAGATTTCTTCAGCAGTTGCATGTATGAACCTGGAACACAGAGGAGCATTCTGGAGGTGCCAGCACAGAGACTGAATGCACAAGATCAGATGTGTTCACTAATGGCAACACGTGATGCAAGACAGACAGGAACCCAGCACCGAGACCCAAGGGCCCCAGTGTTTGGAGGCGGTTAAGGAAGCAAAGGACTGGGGGTGGGGAGGTTGGTTGGTGAAGCATATTTTTACACCTTCACTCATGCTATTCCTGTTGTCTTTAGTGTTCTTCCCTGTCTTTGACTGGTAAGATCCCATTCATCTTTCATAACCCAATTTAAATGGTGTCACGAAAGTTGACACACCATCTCGCCCAGGCTCTGTCAGAGCCTTTGTAGACCCCAGCAGCCCCATCCCCAACCCAGAAGAATCGGTTGCTTCCTCCTCTGTCGGACCTTTGTTCAAAGGTTCCCTGGGTTCCAGGCAATTACTGACTTGTCCTTTTCCCAGACATAATTGGAGCTCTTCCAGGCAGGAACCATGGCTTTATTTCTTCTTATAACTTGATTCAGACCCAGTACTTAACAAACTATACATATTCGTTGAATGAACGAATCAATGAATGGATGGATGGAAGAATGGTCTACACAGTATAAATTAAAGTAACTTGACAGTCAGCTAGTAGATGTGGGCTATGTGAAAAGATTGGATAATTTAGGTTAGGAAGAGTGGACAGGAATCCTCAGAGCAGAACTTTGAGAACCAAGCTGCCTGCAGAATGATCCATACATAAGAGGTTGCTTATAACTAAGCTCAAGGAATATTCACTGATGAGTGTTCACCACCAAGTCATTGATCTCCTTTAGAGCAATGACGTTTCTTGTGGAAGTCACTGAAGAGACACAAGGGAGTCTTGCTGAATGTCAGAGAGTCAGCGCGTACTGAGCTTCAGCAGAAATCCAGATTCTGGAATATAAAGATGAAGATGGTTGTGAGAAGACAGAGTTCATTACTGGCCTCTGGTTCTTTTTCACTGAGTTGATTTCCTGAATGCATGTGGTTGCTGGCAGCAGAGAATCCATCTCTCCGAGTATCAGAGAGGAATTTTGCCAAAGAGCTGCTCTGACAAGTCATGTAAAAGCAACAAAACACATCTCTGTTCATTCACAAGTTGCTGCTGCTTTCTGCAGTCCCAGCAGGGCTCCAGTGTTCTGGCTACAGCAGTGTCACTGACACAGGCATTGGGGTTAGGAGTGGACCTGCCTGGCAGGGAGAGTGTGGAGGAACACCTCCTAGTGCAGTGGCAGTCCCCCGAGACAGTGCTGTGTCTCTAGGCTGCTTTTTCTTTATGAGACAATCTTGCTCTGTCACCCAGTCTGGAGTGCAGTGGTGTGATCTTGGCTCACTGCAACCTCTGCCTCCCAGGTTCAAGTGATTCTCCTGCCTCAGCCTCCCAAGTAGCTGGGAGTACAGGCACCAGCCACCACACCCAGATAATTTTTGTATTATTATTATTTTTTGAGACGGAGTCTTGCTCTGTTGCCAGGCTGGAGCACAGTGGCGCAGTCGCAGCTCACTGCAAACTCCGCCTCCTGGGTTCAAGCGATTCTTCTGTCTCAGCCTCCCAGGTAGCTGGGACTACAGGCGCATGCCAAACTCCCGGCTAATTTTTGTATTTTTAGTAGAGAAGGGGTTTCACCATGTTGACTAGGCTGGTCTCGAACTCCTGACCTCAGGTAATCCACCAGCCTCAGCTTCCCAAACTGCTGGGATTACAGGCATGAACCACCATGCCCGGCCTAGGCTGCTTTTTTTGTTATCACCATGGCAGGATGTGGAGGCAGAGGGCCCTGGTTTTCTGCTCCTCCTTCAATTACTGCTGCCCACTGACTCCCACAAGGAGGTCATCTTGCCCTTTCTTTGTCATCACAAGCTAGGAACCTGCTTCACCAATTTCTCTTAAAAATCTGCCTGCAAGTAAAGAAACACAAAAACAACTTTACTGCCAATGGTGAGTTTAGTGGGTGTATCGGTCGGAATCCTGTCTCACGGCCCATTCAGAGCTGGGTAACTGAACAGAGCTAAATAAAGGGCTTCTTTACCAAGGTGCGGACAGAGTTTAGGAAAAAACATCAGGCATGGTGCAATACCTGTGGCTGTTAACAGCAGGCGCTTGATCACACCCGGACTTGAACAAGAGCAAGGGAAGGGAGTGATGACCAGGTGTGTGTTGAGGGGTATGGGGTGGGGAGCATACAGGAAGTACACATGTGAGTTGGCTGAATGAACTGTCTGATGTGAGTTGCGGCCTTCTGTAAAGGCAGTGACTCAGGAGGGAAGATGCTGAGGGATTAAATATGCTTCCTTCACTCTTTACTCTCCTGCTGGCATCCTTTAATGGCCGAACCAGCCAGAAGCCAGAGGACATGGATGCCATTCATACTGGTCAATCTCCCTGATCACTCAACAGGTCCGAGAAGGGTGAGGAGTGGACCTCAAGGCCCAAATGGATGATTTCCCTGCCCAGTCCTAGCTGAATACTTTGTCACATTTGCCAGAATTTTCAAAGGCCAATCCCATGTATGTTCTTTGCATAATGATTTAGGGGTGAAAAATGCTATCTGCTCATCTTAACACCCAGGACTTCAGGGCTGACAGAAAGGCAGCTGTGGTGAGGTAGCATGCCTCCAAAGGAGGTCCTCTGGCAGTAGACATCCATAGCAGTTACCTGTTCTGGCAGAGGAGTAGCACTGGCCCTTGCTCTCTTGTTAGTGCTTAACGACCTTGACTTAAGATTCTCCCTGGACCTTCACTAATGATTACACTTACAAGGATTTGACTTCTAGTTGGTTATTTGAGTTCTTGACTCTACCTGCATTCCTTCTGTCATTAAACATCGGTTTCATATCTTGCCCTTCTGGAACCTGACTCCAGCACTCCCATTTCTGTGCCCTAACCAGCTTGATTCCATCTTAAATAGACACATGGCACCTTTCCATCTGCAGACTTTATGCTTTGGGAGTCTTGACTCATCCCAGGATTCACCTATTCCTACACTCGTTACCTTCTCTAAGTCACCCTGATGCCAGGGTTTTGGAAAGGAAGGCCATTTCCTTAAGTGTTCCAGGATCACCATACCGGTTTAAAGTAAAATCCATCCCAATCATAGAGCCACGTACTCAGCCTAGCTGGGTTTCCCCAACCTTCTCTATGTAACCTGGTTCGCCCTGTTTGCCTCAATCTCCGTGCACCAAACATAAGGCTTATCTTCAGTCTTGATGTATCTTGGGTAGTGTGCCCTGCATTTAGTCTTTGGTTTGATTTCTTTTCTAGAGACTCCAAGTGTCTACGCTAATGTTTCACCTGTTTCTCAACCCTGCAGGCTGGCATTCTCTGGAGCCAACACCTGGTTCCCACCCCCATCTTTTTTTTTCCATTCTCTACATTCATGTTTACTACACTTTTCTGATTTAGCTCTTTCTCTTGATTTGAGTCTCTACTATTTCCCTCCCCAGCCAAGTAAATGATTTTTTTTTTTTTGAGACAGAGTCTTGCTCTGTTGCCCAGACTGGAGTGCAGTGGCAAGATCTTGGCTCACTGCAACTTCTGCCTCCCAAGTTTGAGCAGTTCTCCTGCCTCAGCCTCCAGTGTAGCTGGGACTACAGGCATGTGCCACCACATCCAGCTAATTTTTTGTATTTTTAGTAGAGACAGGGTTTCACCGTGTTAGCCAGGATGGTCTTGATCTCCTAACCTCATGCTTTACCTGCCTCAGGCTCCCAGTTTTTAGACAGAGTCTTGCTCTGTCACCCAGCCTGGAGTGCAATGATGCGATCTCGACTCACTGCAACCGCCGCCTCCCAGGTTCAAGCGATTCTTCTGCCTCAGCCTCCTGAGTAGGTGGGATTACAGGTTCTCGCCACCATGCTCGGCTAATGTTTGTATTTTTAGTAGAGACGGGGTTTCACCTTGTTGGTCAGGCTGGTCTCAAACTCCTGACCTCATGGTCTGCCCCCCTTGGCCTCTCAAAGTGTTGGGATGACAGGTGTGAGCCACTACGCCCAGCCAAGGAGATGAATTTTAATATTTTTTGCTAGGTGGTAATTTCTAGCACTCCCCATATCTAGCCTGGCTCTTAACAGTGAAAACCTCTCAGTAGCATTTTAGAGGTTTAAGAATTATCTTAAAGACTTTCTGATTCATTCTCTTCCATTTTTCAAAATATGCAATTTCCTATTCAAATCTAAGATGAGGAGCTGTTTCATCAAATATGTAAGATTGTATGCGTACAGGATATTGCTGGGATTTAAATGTATTTTTTAGGATGCATCACATTATTTTGTGTTTCAAAAAATATTCCTCAAATGTGAAAGACACCACATTTTAAAAGTTCTTTTGACAGTGTCTTGCAAGGCATGTGTGGGGAGTTACAATTCTGGGAAGTCATCTAAACTTTCCCGAGTTGCAAGTGAATTCAGTGCTTCCTCCACTCATAAATGTTATTACCCTACAAAGACATGTCGAAATTGTCCCCTATAAAAGAGAAAAACAAATTCAAATTCGGGAAAGACCATAAATTCATGAGTTAGTACCTTTTCACAGGAGAGAAATCAGAACTGATGGTTTTAAATTAGAAGTGATACATAGCTCATTCTTAGAAATCTCTCTGCTCAAAATTTCATTAGCATTTCATATAATGCTTTAAACAGAGTACACACACAAGAAGGATTGACTGTCAGTTAATGTTTACCTGTTCACATTTCATGGAACACCTTTAATATCAATGTCTATCCTGGTAGTTTTTAAAATAATGCTATATTCATCACCATTACCACCATTATCATTCTTGATTTTTTTGTACTGATTAGAATGATTTCCATTGCAGCAGAAACCCCAACTCTAGCTAGCGACAACGAATATTTTCTCTGTCATAACAGGAGATTCCTAAAAATGATGGCTTTAGAATTAATTGATTCATCAGATTGCTAGTGTCATCGAGTATCTCCTTGGTGTAGTAGCAAGGAACAGCAGCCATTCCAGGTAATGTTTCCAGATAAGGCATTATTCAGAGAAAAGAAAAGTTATTGTATCTTTCTATGGCTTTATCTAGTAAGAAGAGATCTTTTCCCAGGAGCTTCTCAGGAGCATTCCCTCATGACTCAGCCATGAGGGAGGGTCACAAACTCATTCTTAGATCAGTTACTAGCACGATTGATTTCCGTGCACCCTCTGAAGTGGAAGGCATCTTGGGGGATCAACTATGGTGTCTACCATACATTTACATACTGACTTCAGCTTGCCAAATGCTTTATGCATCCATCTAAGGTATAAGGTAAGGTAAGGCAAGTGTTATCATCTCTATTTTATATGAGATGATGGAAACTTATAGAATGTTATCTTGTTCTTACGAAATGTGCTTCTGCAAGGAATGGTAGAGTAGCATGTCGCCGTTTAAAAATCCCAAATAAAATAACCAATGGAGCCAATGATTATTCATGTCTGCTAAACTATCAGATGAATAGCTGATGGGAAACATTATAATGAACAGATCTGTCTGACAATGCCTAGACCTGTTAATCAAACTTAACATCACAAAAAAAGAGGGGTAGTCAGATAGTTTGATTTCCTGATGTGATGTAACAGGAAGTACATAAACCTGAATCTCATCAGGCCTCTAAATCCAACTAACAGTTTATAGAAAATACAGCAGACAGAGGAACACGTTTAAAGGCGTCATATGAGTGCAATAAAAATCCAGAACATGGAAAATTTTATATAATAATCATTTTGGTTTCTTCAGCAGATACATTATAAGAAAAAAAAAGAGATAGGAGGAACCAAGAGATCAAAAGAGACTTAAAGGACATATTAGCTAAATGCAATTAAGACCTTGTTTAGAGTCTGATTGGAATAAACTAAGTTTTAATAAACAATCATGTGGAAAAAGTGGAAAATTTTCATGGTAGTTGGAAATTTGATAGTATTAAGGAATTTTTGCTAATTCTGTTGCATATAACAATAATAATTTTTAAGAGATACATTCTGAAATGTTTATGGATGAAATTATACGATGTCTAGGATTTGCCTTCAAATAATTCAGGTCAAAAGAGTGACATCAACAATATGACAAAACATGAAGTCCCAGGCCCTCCTTCCCCCACAGAGACACTGACATAACAACACACACACCAGCTGCCTTTGTGAAAAATCCAAAAACAAGTTAAGAGGCTCCTGAACTCCAGGAAAACATGAAGCCGACTGAATCAAAGCCCAGCGGGAAAATCTGTGGCACTCACTCACTAGAGTCCCTACTCTTCACACAACACTGTATGATTTGGAGAAAACTTCCAAATCCCAAGTTCTCCCCAGGGAAAGAGAAGAGCAGAAGATGTGTCAAACAGTCTGACTTTTGGAGGGGACTGCCTGAGAGACTGGGTTTTGTCTTGTCTGGATCTAAGTGGTGACAGGAACAGGGCACTGGGTTAGGGACCACTGAGAACAAAGACAATAAATGTGGCTTGGTCCAGCATGAGAGTCTGCGCTGCCACAGATAGGCAATAGGAGGAGCTCCCAGGTAGAAACTGGCAAACCTCTTCAATTAGGAGATGACACACATGCACAAGCCCAGAAAGAACATATCCCAGAAAAGCCTTGCAAGATCTCTAAAACCTCTAGCTAGGCCAAATGGTGAACGATTTCCCTGTACAAAACCAGACCACGTAGATTAGGAGAGGTGGCTGATTTTTCAAATGCCAAGGTCTTAATTAACAGAAGATAACAAGGCATACAAAGACCAGAGAAACACAGCTCAATCAAATGAGCAAATTAAATCTCCAGAAACTGACCCTAAACAAACAGAAATAAACTAAGCATGGTGGCACATGCTTGTAATCCCAGCTACTTGGGAGGCTGAGGTATGAGGATCAGTTGAACACAGGAATTTGAGACCAGCCTGGGTAGCAACATAGTGAGCCCCATATCTAAAACAAATAAACAAACAAGAAAAACTTAATAAAGAAAGTAATAGAGGTATATGTATAATTTAAAATAAGTGTCATAAAAATGCTCAATAAATTAAAAGGGAGCACAGACAGATAACTAAACAAAATCTAGAAAACAATGCATGAACGAAATTAGAAATTAATAAAGTGATAGAAACTATGAAGAAAAAAACACAAAGAAATTCTGAGCCTATGCAACATAGGAAGACCCCGTCTCTACAGAAAATTAAAAAACAAATTAGCCAGATGTGGTGGCATGCACCTATAGTCCCAGCTACTCAAGAGGCTCAGGTGGAGTATTGCTTAAGCCTGGGAGGTAGGGGTGGTAGTGAACCACGATTGTGCCACTGCACTCCAGTCTGGGTAGCAGAGTAAGACCTTTGTCTCAAATAAATAAATGAATAAATAAATAAATAAAATTCTGGAGGTGAAGAATTCAATAACTGAATTGAAAAATTCACTAGAGGGTGTCAACAGCAGACTTGATAAAGTGGAAGTAAGAATCAGCAAAATTGAAGACAAGCCATTTGAAATTATTGAGTCAGAAGATCAAAACACAAAATGAAAGGAAGAAAGCAAAAGAGACTTAAGGGAGGCCATCAAGTGGACAAATTTATGAATTATGAGAGTTTCAGAAGGAGCAGGGAGACAGAAGTAGACAATGAGCTTATTTTAAAATATAATGGCTGGAAACCTCCAAAATCTGAAGGAAAAAAAGTGAACACTAAAATTTAAGAAGCTCAAAGGACTCTAAATAAGATGAATAAAAGACGCCTATTCTGAGGCACATTATGATCAAACTGTCAAAAATCAGAAAGATAATCTTGCAAGCAGCAAGAGAAAAGTGACTTGTTAGATATGAGGGAGCTCCCATAAGATTATCAGTGGATTTCCCAACAGAAACTTTAGAGGCCAGGAGGAAATAGGATGATATAGTTGATATAGTTCAAGTGCTAAAGGAATAAAACTGTCAACCAAAAATACTATTTACTGTAAAAATGGCCTTAGAAATTGAAGGAGAAATAGATTTTCCCAGATGAACAGAAGCCAAGGGAGTTCATCACCACTAGATCTGCCTTATAAGACATGCTAAAGGGCAACCTTCAGATTGAAATGAAAGGACATAAGATGGTAACATGAAAGTGTAGAAAAATATAAAGCTTGCTAGTAAAGAAATAAAGAGACAAATACAGAATACAATAACACCGTAATGGTGGCATGTAAATCACTTTAAATTCTGTATATATTAAATTTAAATATAAATTTATTTAAATATAAATTTATATTAAATATGAATTAAATATAAATTTATATTAAATATGAATTTAATATAAAACATTTTAAATTCTCTATACTGTATTCAGTATAGAGTTTAAAATATGAAAGCATAAAAATGACTATAAAATGTTAATAAATACAAAATATAAAAATACAGTCATCCCTCAGTAGCCACAGGAAATTAGTTCCAGGAACCCCTGCAGATATCAACATCCACAAATGCTCACGTTCCCTATTTAGACTGGTGTAGTATTTGCATGTAACCTATGCACATCTTCCTGTGTAATTTATGTTATCTCTAGATTGCCTATAGATTAATGGGTTACTTATTACTTATATTTACTACATGTAAACACTATATAAACAGCTGCTATATTATATTGTTTTAATATTTGTGTTTTTATTGTATTGTTATTTTTATTGTTGTTGAGGTATTTTTGACTCACGGTTAAATGCATTGATGTGGAACCCACAAATGCAAAGGGATAATGGTGTTAATTTGTGTCATCAGTAACATAAAGTTAGGGTGATGTAAAAAAGTTGAGTTTTTGTATGCAACTGGAATTATCAGTTTAAAACAGATTGTGATAACTGTAAGATGTTTTATGTGAGCCTCAAAGTAATCACAAAGGAAATTCATATGGTAGATACACAAAAGAAAATGAGGAAATAATCAAAGCATTCCGTAAAAAAAATCAACAAAACACAAAGGAAGGCAGCAAGAGAAGAAAATAGAGGCAAAATAGCTACAAAACAGACAAAAAGACAGTTGACAAAATGGAAACAGTAAGTCATTCCAATCAATGATTACTTTAAATGTAAGTGAATGACATTCTCCAATCAAAAACATTGAATGGCTGAATGGATTAAAAAAATAAGATGAAACTATATACTTTCTATAGAGATTCACTTTATATTTAAGAATACACCTAGGCTGAAGTGAAAGGATGAAAAAAGATATTTCCATGCAAATAGTAAACCAAATAGAGCTGAACATATTTATATCAGACAAAATAGACTTTATGTCAAAATTTGTCACAAGAGGCAAAGAATAATATTGTATAATAGTAAAAGGGTCAATTCTCCAGGAAGATATAGCAATCACAAATATGTATGCATCTAACTTCAAAGCAACCAAATATATGAAGCAAACATTGACAGACTTGAAGAGAAAATAGACAGTAACACAATAATTACACATTTCAATACCACACTTTCAATAGTGGGTAGATCAACCAGACAGAAGATCAATAAGGAAGCAGAAGACTTGAACAATATTGTAGACCAATTGGACCTATCAGACATATGCGGATACTCCATCCACCAGAAGCAGAATACACTTTCTTCTTAAGTACACATAGGAAGTTCTGCAATCACATTTGGTCACAAAGCAAGCCTTAAGAAATTTAAGAAGACTGAAATCATATCAAGTATTCTTTCCAACTGCAATGGAATGAAACTAAAAATCAATACCAAAAGGAAAACTGAAAAACTCAAAAAAATGTGAAAATTAAACAACACACTATTGAACAACCAATGAGTGAAAGAAGAAATCACAAGAGAAATTAGAAATATCTTGAAACAAATAAAAATAAAAACACAACATACCAAAACTTGTGGGTTGCAGCAATAAAAGTATTAACAGGAAAGTTTATAGTGGTAAATATCTACATTAAGAAATAACAAAGATTGCAAATTAAAAAAACTAACTTTACACCTCAAGAAACTAGATGTAGGCAAATAAACTAAATCCAAAATTAGAAGAAAAAATGAAATAATAAAGATTAGAGCAGAAAGGAATGAAATAGGGAATAGAATAACAACAGGAAAATTTTTAAAAATGAGTTTGTTTTTTGAGAAGATCAACAAAATTGACAAGCCTGTAGCTAGACTAAGAGAAAAGAGAGAAGATTCAACCAGTTTAAATCAGAAATGAAAGAAGAGACATTACAACTGATACCACAGAAATAAAATGATCATAAGAGACTATGATGAACAATTATATGACAACAAAATTGGATAACTTAAAAGAAATGAATAAATTCCTAGAAAAATAGACACACCAGACTGAAGCATGATAAAATATTAAATCTGAATAGACCTATAATTAGTAAAAAGATTGAATCGTTGATCAACTATGTCCCTACAAAGCCCAGGATCATATGGTTTCAATGGAGAATTCTACACACATTTAAAGAAGAATTCAAACCAATCCTTCTCAAATTCTTACAAAACCATTGAAGAAAAAAGAACACTGCTAAACTCATTTTATGAAGCCAGCACTACCTGATACCAAAGTCAAGCAAGATAAAGAAATAAAAGGCATCCATATTGTAAAAAAAGAAGCAAAATTACCTCTGTTCACAGATGATGTGATCAAATATATAGAAACTCTAAAGATTACACACATACAAAAATTATTAGAACAGATAAATTTAGCAAGGCTGCAGAATATAAAATCAACACACAAAAATTAGTTGTATTTTTATACAGTAACAATGAACAATCTAAAAAGGAAAATAAGAAAACAGTTATATTTACAACATTATTAAAAAGAACAAAACATGTAGGAATAAACCTAAACAAAGAGGTGAAAGATTTGTACACTGAAAACTATAAAACATTGCCAAAAGAAATTAAAGAAGACACAAATAAATAGACATACTGTGTTCATGGGTTGGAAATTTTTTAAATGTCCATACTATCCACAGTAATCTACAGATTCAGTGAAATCCCTACCTAAATCCCAATGGCACTTTTTGCAGAAATAGAAAAAAACAATCCTGAAATTTGAATGGAATCTCAAAAGACTCTGAGTAGCCGTAATAATCCTGAGAAAGAAGAACGAAGGTGGAAGCTTCATTATACTGATTTCAAAACATATTACAAAGTTACAGCAATGAAAAGAGTATGGTACTGGCATAAAGACAGACATATAGACAAAGGTAACAGAATAGAGAGCCCAGAAATGTCCCCTTCACATATATGGTCAAATGGTCATTGACAAAGATACCAAGACTACACAATGGGGAAAGGATAAGTTATCTAACAAATTTGGTTGGGAAAACTATATATTCATATGTAAAAGGAAGAAATTAGATCCTTTTCTTATACCATACACAAAAATTAACTTGAAATGAATTAAAGACCTAAAGATAAGACCTGAAACTATAAAACTCTTAGAAAAAAACATAGGAGGAAACCTTCATGACACTGTATTTGGCAATGATTTCATGAATATGACACCCAAAGCACAGGCAACAAAAGCAAAAATAAATGGGACTACATCAAACTTTAAAACTTCTGTGCAACAAAGAAAATAATCAACAGCGTGAGAAGGCATCCTTCAGAATGGGAGGAGATATTCACCAACCACGTATCTGAAAAGGAGCTAATAACTGGAATATATTTTAAAAACTCTGACAACTCAATAACAACCAAAAAGCTTGGTTAAAAAATGGGCAAAGGACGTAAATCGGCATATCTCCAAAGAAGATATACAAATGGCCAAGAAGCATATGACGAGATGTTCCACATCGTCCTTAATTAAAAGGGAAAAGCAAATCAAAACCACAATGATGTATCACTTCATGTCTATTAGGATAGACACTATTAAAACAAAATGAAACAAAACAGAAAATAACACGAGTTGGTGAGGATGTGAAGAAGTTGGAACCCTCATGCACTCTTGGTGGAAATGTAAAATGGTGCAGTCACTGTGGAAAACAATATGGAGTTTCATCAAAAATTAAAAATAGAATTACCATATGATCCAGAAAATCCGCTTCCGCTTCTGGGTCTGTGGCTAAAAGAATCGAAGGGAGGATCACAAAGACATATTTGTACAAACGTGTTTATTGCAGCATTATTCATAATAGCTGAAAGGTGGAAGCATCCTAAATATCCACAAACAGATGAATGGATAAAGAAATGATGGGTGTGTTGGCCAGGCGCAGTGGCTCATGCCTGGAATCTCAGCACTTTGGGATGCAGAGGCAGGTGGATCATGAGGTCAGGAGTTTGAGACCAGCCTGGCCAACATGGTGAAACTCTGTCTGTACTGAAAACAAAAAAAATAGCGGGGCGTGGTGGTAGGTGCCTGTAATCCCAGCTACTTGGGAGGCTGAGGTAGGATAATCACTTGAACCTGGGAGGCAGAGTTGCAGTGAGCCAAGATTGCACCATTACACTCCAGCCTGGGTGATAGAGTGAGACTCTGACTCAAAAAAAAAAAAAAAGAAAAGAAAAGAAAAGAAATGTGTGTGTGTGTGTGTGTGTGTGTGTGTGTGTACTATTCCATGCAATGGGATATTATTCAGCCTTTGAAAAGAAGGAAATTCTGTCATATGCTACATGGATGAACCTTAAGGACACTGGCTAAGTGTAATAAGCCAGACACAGAAAGACAAATACTACAAGATTCTACTTATATGAGTGTATCTAAAAGAGTCAAATTCATAAGCAGAGAGTGGAATAGCGGCTGTCAGGGGCTAAGAGGAGGAGGATGGGTGGGAGGGGTGTTGGTCATGGGTGTAGACACAGATGGAGTGTTCTGCTCTCTGTTGCAAAGCAATATGCATGTGGTTGACAATATTGTCCTGTATACTTAAAAATCATTGGTAGGGTAAATTTTACGTTATATGTGGTTTTGCCACAATTATAAATAATAATCCAGGACAGGTTGGGAGGCTTATTGAGTGAGTTGGGTGCAGATGTCTGGCCTTACGTGGATAATCAATCACTGAAGCTGAGTGATGGGTGCATGAGGACTCACCTGTTCCTCTTTCTACTTTTGTATATATTTTATATTTCCACAATAAAAGTAATTTTTTTGAAAAAGAAAAAGAAATATTCTTCTTTATTGTGAGCTTTTTATTTTTAATAGCATTTATAGGTCTGAGTTTATGAGTTGACTGATCTGCAAAGGGTCCAGGCCTTGCTATTATTAATAGTTCTTTCTGTTAACAGGCAAGGGCTATTTTCTCTTAAAAATGGTTTAGTTCCAAACCTAAAGTAATGGAGGAGTAAGGAGGTCATAGAAGAGTCCAGGGTAGTGCTGGGAAGTTCAGATCCCATCAGTCTCCTGACACAGCCGATGATTTGTCTTCCAACCCACAGCCCCACCTCAGCTCCAATACCAGATGGAAATTGACCATCAGACCCGAGCTTGGCAAAATCAACTATCTATTGAGAATTAGCCAGTGCATAATATAAAAATTTCCTTTTGCAGTTTGTTCTGAAATATATTTTCCCATTCACTTCCTCTCCCCAGAAGTTGAAGATAAATTCCTATGAATTCTGCCTTTTGCCAACAGTTGTATTACATGCTAATATGCCAGGTACTTTTAAAAATTTGATCACAGTAAGACCTGGAAACTATTCATTTGTATCTTTGGAAACAGGAACACAGAACTGAGATAAGAACCCAGATTTCCTGTGGAGAAAATGAAAAGAAAAAAATCAAAATAACAAACTGTAACCCTGCTTATTGTTTTAGCATTATATCTATCACAAGGGATAATGTAATCTTCCATATCCAGAGTCCCACATGTTTTCTAGCCTTAGTCCCACCAGACTAAGTGGATTATACTTTTCTTTCTGGAATAGACTATAGTATGATTTTTTCCCTGAGTACATCAGTTTTGCTCTGTTCTCTTTTCTGCCCCACGTGGCCACCTGTCTTCCCCGCATGGAGTGATCTGTTAGAAAGTTTTGGTAGAAAACCTTTGTAAATTTAGAGGGCAAGGATGTGCAGATACAAGAACCACAGGAGTGAAGGGAGTCAAAAGTGATGAAATCAGACAGTATCAGCAGGGAGCGATTAAACGTCCAGTCTGTGTCTCTCCTGTTCCACTTTCTTCCCTTCCTTCTTCCCTGGTGTCCAAAGGTCCCCTTGTGGGCCTTCTCCCAATCTAGAATTTGAAATGCCACATCGTTCAGTGAATTCAAAGATAAAATAACTCTTGGAATATTTTTTCCCTTAAATGATTTGTGAGCCCTCCAATAGTTACCTAGTGAGTGTGTCTGGAGAAGCTTTGGGTAGTATGGATGCGCTAATGACGAGACATACCCCACCGCTGGGTGGTTTGCACCGGTGTGCAGGTTTTACTTATTTACTTCTTAGTTACCTATTGTGCAGTTTAAACTTATATTTGTCCATGTGGCTAGAGACATAGGCACAAAGGACATTGATGTCGTAAAGTAGTTAAGGACCATAAAAATGGAAATGTCTACAAATTCCTCTTAAAGCTCTCTGCATTGATCTACACACAATCATGTCACTAGTATTTCCAAGTTCACTGTGAAAAAGATTAAATGTATCCAGTGTGGCTTATTGCTTATTGGGAATTTAAAATATAAAATCATACTCTCAATGTGTTAGTTGCAAAGTTTTAACAAATATCAGTATGAACTTTCTCCCAAGTTTTGTCATTGAGAAACAAAAAAATTATAAAAAATAAAGCTGCTGATGTTTTAAGGGCAACACACAGGATTTCTCTATGTCAAGGAATAAAAAGGTATTCTAGTATATTTGACATAGTAATGTGCAATTGTTGTACTGTGTTTTAACATACATTCAGTCTTCAATGATGAGACAATATATACAAAATACTTTTTTCTAAATTATGGCTTTAAAGTGAATGAAACATCCTGTCATTTATTTCTTGATGCAATTAAGATATATTTTATAGATAACAATACTTAAAGATCATTAAACATGAATTCTAAGATAAAATGTTAGTAACATTGACATAAAATTTTTAAACAAAATTTTACCAAAAACAGTGGAATTATTTGGAACAATTACTAAGGAGACCTAAGAAATTACATTATTACTGTTAAAGGAATTTGCAATAAAAAAGAAAAAGGCAAGAACGATTGCTTGGTAAAATCCTCACCAAATGCCCCCTCTGTGATGTCCTCGTGCCACCCTTGGAGGTCTTTCTTTTGGTGTGAAGATCTCTGAGGACAGCTGGCACTCCACGGCCAGAAGCTGCTGATTGCCAGTGAATTTACAGCTGCTCCCTGGAGCTGGCTTTCGTGCCTTCTCAATCCTCCAGGAATGGCTGAGCAGAAAAAGCCTGTTCTCTCCAGAGATCCTAGCAAGGATGTGGAGTGCACACAGGGGCTCTGAGGCTTCGCTTGGCTGTGTGGGGAGCGTGTTTTGCACCCTGATGAGCCCAGAGGTCAAGCGAGGCCAGCAGGTTGCAAAATGAAATCGATAATGACTTTTTCTGTTGGTTAAAGATAATTACCAAAATGAGTAGGGTGACATATATCTCAAAATTAATAAAGTGACAGTGAAAAAACTGGGGAGATCTGAATGAGGGCTGCAGTTTAGTTAACAGTACAGAATTGTTTTAATTTATACGTTTTGACAAATCTACCACAGTAGGGTAAGACATTCACATTATGGTAAGGTGGGTGGGGAGTATATGGGGATTCTCCGTATTACCTTTCTGTAAGTCTAAAATTATTTTAAAATAAAAAGTACATATATATTTAATATATAAGTGCAACTATTTCTTTTGTGAGGGGTGCTAGAGGAGTTAGGCCGAGAGATTTTGATGCCACATGGAGAGGGTCTGTTTACTGATCTCAAATACGGCACCTGGCCTGATAAATATTTTGTGAGAAGGACCTTGAAGAATGCATCTCCTGTGCCGAGCACACGCAGTTCACTCTTTTGGAGCGCTGTCCCGCCCTGTGGATCACTGCGAGTCCCCCGTGGTAGTGTGTTTGCACCTGGAGTTGTGGGGGCAGCACCCTGCCCCATCTCTTTTATGTCCTAATAGTGCTGCCTTTCTGATCATCCACCGAATCGGGTCCCTACTGCATTTCACACTTGGATTAACTCAATCATGCAAATTATGTCAAGCCTAAAAGAAATCAGGCTGTGGGCAAATAAGAAACGCTAATAAAAACTGAAAATACGGCTCACAGCCGAGGTGCTCCTTTAGGAGGCTGCTGCTCTCACCGTCCTCAGGTTCCCGGGCTCTGGCAGAGTGGGAGAGGGAGGGGTAAGCAGGCTTGAGTTATAACAGAAATAAAACCCACAGGATCAATGAGATTCCCAAATTTGGATTTACCTTTTCGAATGGAATAAATGGTTCCGACAAGATTAGCAGGACAAGATAAAGCATTCCTTGAAATATATATATATATATATATATATATATATATTTGTATTTACTAAGCAGAGATTTCCAGCGGATTTTTTGTAGGTTTCCTAATACTCCTTCTTGCATTCACACGCAATGTTGTGGCGCAAGGCTCTGCTCTGCTGTTTCCTCCACTTGGATGCCCTCTGGTAGACATTTCTATCACATGTCCAGCTCTTTACTGTCTTCCAAGGTCCAGTTAAAACAGAATCCCTTAATTCAGACAGCTTTCCTGACCGGTCTCAAGAGAAGCGGTCTCTCCTGCTCTGAACCCTGTCCTGTTTTGCTGGTTCTTTACGTACGTCGCCTAACATGTCTTGCCTTGCATCAGGCTCATTTGTGTACACTCAGCTTTTTGCAGGAAGGTAGGCTACCTGGTGAGGCCATGCTCTCTGGGTATCTTTTGCCAGTTCTGGTGTCATGGTTTATACACATCATTGTGGGTGCTCAGAAGTTATTTCTAGAAGGATTTGCTTGGAGTTTAGGTCGTGGATAAAGAAAAGACCACAATGAGAGAGGCTATCAGAGCTTCTAATTTCTATCTCAGACTGGCTCTGTGCTCTGATGATTTGGCCTCAGTTCTCCGTTGGTAGAGAGTCTTAGGCAAAGGAAGAGACCCACCACGTGTATCTTTCTTTCTTTCTTTCTTTTTCTTTCTTTCTTTCTTTTTCTTTCTTTCTTTCTTTCTTTCTTTCCTTCCTTCCTTCCTTCCTTCGTTTCTTTCTTTTTCTTTCTTTCTTTCTTCCTTCTTTCTTTCTTCCTTCTTTCTTTCTTCTTTCTTTCTTTCTTTCTTTCTTTCTTTCTTTCTTTCTTTCTTTCTTTCTTTTTTTGACAGTCTTACTCTGTTGCCAGGCTTGCTCTGTTGCTTTCTTTCTTTTTCTTTCTTTCTTTCTTTCTTTTTTCTTTCTTTCTTCTTTCTTTCTTCTTTCTTTCTTTCTTTCTTCTTTCTTTCTTTCTTTCTTTTTTTGACAGAGTCTTGCTCTGTTGCCAGGCTGGAGTGCAGTGGCACAATCTTGGCTCACGGCAGCCTCTGCCTCCTGGGTTCAAGTGATTCTCCTGCCTCAACCCCCCGAATAGCTAGGACTACAGATGCATACTACCACACCCAGCTAATTTTTGTATTTTCAGTAAAGATGGGGTTTCACCATGTTGGCCAGGATGGTCTGGATCTCTTGACCTCGTGATCTGCCTGCCTTAGTCTCCCAAAGTGCTGGGATGACAGGCGTGAGCCACTGTACCTGGCCAACTGTGTGTGTGTGTTTCTAAACAAATTTGAAAAGAATCAGGAATAGGCAAGGAGAACCTGGACTCTGTTGGAAGCCCTCAGAGGCATGACTCCAGCTAATCCTTAGCTTCCAGGGGTGAACCCAAATGTGTAGCAGGTGCTTGATTTGATTCCCTGCATCCTCCTGAATTCTCGCTCCACTCAGCACTTGTCCCCCTTTAGGGGTTTCACCTACTTTACTTGAAAGTTATTGACCTAAGATTGCCTGCGCAGAGAATTTCCTGTACCCACTAACATGGATTAGATTTAAGTTTATCGAGTGCAGAGATGACATTTAAAACTTCTCTGTATCATTCACAGCACCTAGCCCAGAACGGAGTTCAAAAGTATTAATTCAGTCATTGCCCCAACCAGTAGGATAAGCTGAGCTGGCAGGACCCTTCTCCAACCTCCCCTTGTCCCACCCACATACTCCCGACAAGTGGGTTGGGGATATTGTGGGGAGGATTGAAACCTACAGCAAACGACGCTGTCTCTGATGATGGAGATGGTGATATTACTAATGGCAACCCCAAGAACAATGTTTACAAGCGCTTCCACCTATGTTTTAAGGGACTTATGTGCATTATCTCATTTAATCCTTAAGAAATCCTCTGAGATATGTGCTAAATGAGACACACGAGAAAACTGAGGCTTTTGGGGATTCAGAAATGTGGGTCTCACAGCCCAAGCCCTGACTCAGCAGGAAAACCCGCATTTCTCCTGGTCCCTTAGTCTTGATCAGCTGTGCTGGTGCAGCCAGCACAGAGTGGAGGCTTTGAAACATACATCTTCTCACAAAGGACCATTGTTTCCAACAGAGGGATGGGAATAGTGCTGCTCCTGTCTTCTGGGTTGATGTAAACAGTCTGGGTGGACCAGGGTCTTATCTCCATCTCTGGCTGAGGAGGTCGGAGACAATCTAATAGAAAGCTACACTTCAATGACCACAGGAACACACGAAGAGTCTGCACAGGTTCCCCCGAAGATCTAGCTCCAAAAGCTGAGCTCGTCCTAGAACAGCCATAATATCCGGCTTTATTCCACATTTGTCTTTACCTCGCTGCTTCTCTTGAATAAAGCCCTATGACAAAAATCGGCAACAAAATTATTAACCATCATCATTTTTATCTTAAACTGATTCACTTATATTTAATGACTACTAACGTAGGTGAGTTAAAAATAACCTCGTATTCTATGTCTCCTTCTAGGTGATTGGCGTCTCTTTCCATTCAAAATTGGAGAAAATACCAAAGCTCAGCAGCGATCTTCCTTCTAGAGGCTTATTGGAACTCCAAACACATACCCCTGACAGATACAACAGGGATTAATGAGCCATGACCAGAAGTTTGATTTTTCTGTCAAGTGCTCCCATCCGTCTTTAATAAACAGAAGAACAACATAAACTCCATTGCCTGCTCTCCTCTGCTGAAATCGAGCTGGTTGTTCCTGGTACTGTGTGTGTTGAGCTGAGTTATGATTGTAAATGACTGACAAATGCTTTTACAAGCCCCTTTGGTCTGCTACTCTGGTGACTGGCTTTGCTCCCCAAGTTCCATTTCTTTACCTCTGTTCAACGTGGGCAGCTCAGTGCTTTGCCAAGGGAAACCGTCAAATGTAATATCACATTTACAACTAAATGGCTTCCATTTAGTGTCACTGGTGCACTATCTGTGGTGTAAAACTGCCAAAATACCCACTGTTTTCCCTTTTAGCCATGCTGTGTGCTTTTTTGCAGAAGGCTGTCTCCTATGAGGACCAGAAGTTGAGCCAAGGCACAGAGAATTTATAACGGCAGATGGTGAGAACCAGGTATGATCGCAGAGCACGCCTGATGTCATGGCACTCTTCCTCTATTCTGATGAAGCTGTATTTTGTTTCAGGAACATATCTCTCCTTAACAAAAATAATTGCTCCATCCATGTTCACTGAAAAACTATTTTGCTCAACAAAAAAAAAAGGTGATTGCAAAAATTATTAGCAACAAGAATGTATTTGTTTTCTTTCCTTTTATCTTCTTGGTCTTGCAAAAATCAACTAGGATTTATGTGGGACGTTTATTTCTTTATTCCCTGAGATTGTTGCTGAAAAGACTGGCTGCCTTAAACCAAGCTGGCCACAGGATGTCCTCAGTGTTCCATGAAAATTCCACTGAAAGGGCATTTACCTGGTAATGCAAAACCTGGTTCTTAAAGAAGAGAGGTCAGAGCACATGGATGTGGTCACATCTACAATTTTAAACAAAATCTGGTTTTGTGGAGGCAGCCTCAGTGTCATCAGATAAAATCAAAGCAGATCTGAATGGAGGTTGTCCTTGAAGAAGAGTGTGCCACCTACAAGTAAAGCCACTAAACTTAACAGCCCAGAGCTGCTATTTAATTGGCCCTGAAGAGAAGTCACCCTGAGGTGGAGTTAATAACCAATACTAGATCTTTTTTTCTTTCACTTTAATTTTCTTTGAAAGCTTCATGCTCAAGAGATGTGGTGACCAATATCTAATGAAAATATTCTGCTCATTTACCTTCCTTGGGCTGACATAGTTAGCAAATCCCAAAACGAGAGTCTGAATGAGCCCCAAAGAGAAAATATTTGAAAGGATCATGAATATGCATCTAAACTTATTGAGTTAACACATTTTAAAATAGAAATGAGTTAAATATTTAACTCAATCTGCTCTGGCACAAGGGCAGGGGTGACATAGCCTTGGTGCAAAAAGGCAGCTATGGACTAGATGTTTAATGGAAGATGCCCAGAGAAGGCAGTGGGAAAGGGCAGAGCCATCTGTCACTGAAGTCATGGAGGCATGGTGTGGAACTGCGTGTGTGGGACAATTCCTTCTGTCTTTTCATAGATTGACAGGTCACAGAGTTCAGTGCTAGGTCAAGTCACCCAAGGACCGAGGCAACTCGTCAGCCTCCTCTCTGGCCTGGGTGATCCCAGGTTCAAGCAGATTTCTGTTGGTTTATGTTATTCAAGCTTTGTGAGTTGTGTCAACAAGTATATTATACTAATCAATTCCACTGGTGTTATAATAGCCCTCACCTCTGCTTGATTTTAACTTGTCTACAGATTATGAGTGTCTGTTCTTTACCAGGGAACAGTCACAGAGCATGCGGCTTCATCTCAGTGAAAGTATTCAAGGGTATAGATGGAGCCTGTCTCCCCATACTTTTTCTTTTGAAATTAATTTTTATGTATAGTTGACATAATAAGTGAACATATTTATGAGATACAGTGTGATGTTTCAATGCATGTATACATTGTATACATGATTAAGTCAGGATAATTACCATATTCATCACTTTAAACATTTATCCTTTTTTTTGTAGTGATAACATTCAAAATGTTCTCTTCTTGACGTCTTGAAATATACAGAACATTGCTATCTGCTGTAGTCATCCTGCTATGTAATAGAACACCAGAATTTATTCTTCCTTCCTAACTGCAACTCTATATCTATTGATCAACCTCTTACCCCTCCCCTCTCCAGGCTGTGATAACCACTATTCTACCCTCTATTTCTATTAAGGCAATTTTTTCAGATTCCAGTTATGAATGAGATATGCAATATTTGT
The DNA here is from genome assembly GCA_963573385.1 of Cacajao melanocephalus. NCBI lineage: Eukaryota > Metazoa > Chordata > Mammalia > Primates > Pitheciidae > Cacajao > Cacajao melanocephalus. The sequence goes on along the minus strand of CAUYLG010011806.1, from coordinate 218,077 downwards.
CTTTCTGTGCCTGGCTTATTTCACTTAATAATGTCCTCCAGGTTGATCCCTTTCATTTATATACCAGTGTATACAAATCTGAACTTCTGTTATTTTTAAACATTTGAATGAGGCCATGCTTCTACTGATGTGGAGGCTGTTATGAACTGAATTGTATTTCACCAAACTCCCCTGTTGAAGTCCTAACCCCCAGTACTTCAGAATGTGGTGGTATTTGGGGATACGGTCTTTAGCAAGCTATCTAAGGTTAAAGCTTTTCATTGGGTTGGGCCCTAATCCAATGTGACTGTTGTCCTTATAAAAAGAGGAGATTAGGGCACAGACATGCACAGAGGGAAGACCATGTGAGGACACAGGGAGAAGGTGGCATCTACAAGCCAAGAAGACGGGCCTCAGAGGACATTAACCCTGCCCACACCTTCATCTCTGACTTGCAGCCTCCAGAATTGTAAGGAAATAAATCTGTTTTTTAAGCCATTCAGTCTGTGGCACTTTGTCATGGCAGCCCGAGCAAACGCATACAGAGGCAAAAAAAAAAATTCAGTATGGTAATATTAGTTGTGTATTATTAGTCACTAGCTCTTTGCTTAAACATAGCTCTCCTATGCTGGGCGCAGTGGCTCACTCCTGTAATCCCACCAAGCACTTTGGGAGGCCGAGGTGAGAGGATCACCTGAGGTCATCAGTTCGAGACCAGCCTGGCCGACATGGTGAAACCCTGTCTCTACTAAAAATACAAAAATTAGCTGGGTACGGTGGCACATGCCTGTAATCCCAGCTACTTGGGAGGCTGAGGCAGGAGAATTGCTTGAGCCCAGGAAACAAAGGTTGTGGTGAGCTGACATTGTGACACCGCACTCCAGCCTGGCCAACAGAGGGAGACTCTGTCTCAAAAAACAACAACAAAAACATAACTCTCCGAACTCAATAACAATGGCTGATATCAACTTGGTAAATTCTGTGTATTCTACCAAGAGATTTACATACATTAATTCAGATAATTATCAAGGCAACCTTCTGAGGTTAAAATCCCCATTTTTCAGATGAGAAGACGGATGTGAGGACCCCAGTCATCAGCCTATAGGACCCACACTAGATAATTAGTACAAAATCTTTCAAACCATGAAGAGAATCATGAAAAGGTAGAAAAAAACTTTTTGCCATTTTCTTCATATTCCTGTTTTATCTGCTAACTTCTGACACAATATTTTAGCCTCGTGTGGGTAAACCTTGAACAGAATACACTTGACCTACGCATACACTGATTACCCCAGAGTTAAGCTTGATTTCCACTCTTTCATCATGGGGTCACACCTTTTCCCTTTTTTAGAGCACATCTATATCCATGGGTATATTCCAAATTATCTAATCTTATCTTCCAAATTACGTACTACCACTGATTCCCCATGGATTGTATGAAAAAGCCCAGGCTGGATAGGAGTGAGCAGGACACAGTGAGCATTGAGTGAGTGAGACCAGTGACTGGGCATAACCCAGTTGGTGAATCCATGATTCACATGGAATTGGAGATCTGGGGAGCTGGGCAGGCCTTATAAAATCTTCTGGTCCATTTAATTCATGGTTCTATTTCGGCACTTATCATAGTGTGGACTGATTTAAGTGGGCTGTGTGTGTGTGAGTCTTCCCTTCCCACCCCTGAAACAGGGTTCCCTGCAGACACAGTGCACGGGGAAAAGCACCGGGAACTCCTCCTTCAGCAGCGGTGCACAATGACACCCGGGGATGAGTCCTTGGGTTTGTAACTTGCCAGTGTGTACTAGTGCTGGACCAGCCCAGGGGCTGGCTTGGCTCATAGTCCAGTGCTGTTTCCATGACAACACACTGCTTTATAGAAATACTCAAATTTTTTTTTAAAGATATGCTGATAGATAATCATTCTCATCACAAAGGAATATGTTACTGTGAGGAAGGATTCACTGTCTAGGACCGTGAGCTTTGTAAGAAAGCGGGGGCATGCGCTTGAAAGCAAACTTGAAATTGAAAAATAAAAAACAGCAGCAGACATTCACTACCTCAAAAACTGAGAAAAACATATTGACCTTCTGGTTTTGAAATTGTTTAATAACTGGAAACTAATTTCAAACTTGAGTTTGGCATAGTTCTAAGAACTCAGGCAAGAGGAATACAAAATCCTATTTTTACAAGACAGCTGCTACATTTTTAAAGCACCACCATCAATCTGCAGTGGAGAGAAACTTACAAAGGAAATGTGCTTAAAATGTTTTATAGCTAATGTGTGTATAAAGTAAAATATAAAGAAAATCCATACAGTTTTAACAATCGCAGAGTATTAACAGAATCCATTTTTAAGGATCATGAAAAATATTCAGGTCATTATTTGTTCAACTCAACCATTTAATTATGTGAATGTCTATTTCAAAATACCCAACTGGAATCTCAGGGGCTATGTGTGAGTGTTCTATCCCATGACTCTTTATAATAATAAAAATAAGCAAAAAGTAAATACAATTTGGGTTTAAATAGCTTTCCTCTTTCCTTTGGCCACTTGGGCCCTGGTTTTGTTTAATTAATCTGTTCATTACTGGTGAGACCATCTCTTGGCAATGCTTTGGGATACTTGGGATTCCTGGAGTGCAGAAGAACAGTTGGTGTGGTTTCACACTGAATTGTGTGGTTGGAGGTGGGTCTGCTGCAGTCATTTTGGAAACATTCCTCCTCCTATCTTGTGTGTGATAAGAGATTTGATGAGCTTTTAAGCAGCTTCTGCCTGTTTTCAGCATCTACGGTGCGTCAATTTTCTGGCTGGACTCACCAGCTTAGAGAAAGCAAACGACTTAGAAAAATCACAAAGCACAGTGCAGGTGCCCCACTGGAGGGGGGACACATTTTTGCATTTCTCTGCTGCTATGCTGGGTGTTAACTTCTGTAAATGAGTATTTAAGCCTGGGAACTTGCTTGGTTTTCGCCCTCACATCAGGCATTCTCCGGCCCTACCCCTGGGGGGTGAACTGTGCAGGTGGGGTGGGGTGGAGGGAGAGGAGCGCAAAGGCAGGGATGACTGCCCACCTTGGATGCCTTTTCCAGCACGATGCTCTGACTAATGAGCAGAGGCCACTGCTGAAGAGCAAGGCTGGGTCTCCTTTTCCAGAGACTGAGCCCATTACCCTCTCGGCCCTGCTAGCCTGCGGGCACCCAGCCTGCTTCCCAAATGGATGACTTCCGGCTTGCCGTGCGGCTCCCAGTCCTGGTGCCAGTGGCCGTGAATAACCTTGCTTTTGTGTGTATTTATTTTATTTTGAATTTCTCCACCCTGGATCTTTCCACCTCCAAACCCCACCCCCTGCTTGCTGGCCCCATGTGGTGATGTTTCTTGAAATGTTAGATTCTTTCTTCCTCTATCCCCCCTCCAGTTCTGGAAGCATTTTGTTTCTGTACTGCTTTGTGAAGCTGGTGCTGAGTCCAGATCCTTGGGGCTTTAAAGTTGAATTAATTATTAAACAGGAAGGGAGCAGTACTTTCAGCAGGCGCCAAGTAACTATACTTAAACTGCAGCCTGGCACTGTTTTTCCCACCCTTGTGCTGTGGTTTGCTGAAGGCAACTGGAGATTTTTATTCTAGTTTTAATCAAGCATTTCTGTAAGTTTTCAGGCAGTTAAGATTTGGCAGCGAAAGGCTGGGAAGTCAGTCTTCGTCACCTCCTGACCAGTTTGGCCAAAGAAAAAAATTTTTTAAAAATCAGAAGTACTTTCCCAGTTCATAAATCAGTCTGAAATTGCCCGCTTTCTCTGGATTGCTTTTCCTGAGGACAGGGTGGGCTTTTCTCTCAAATATATGTGTACTTCTTACTGATTAGCTTCCATTTCAGAGAATGGTGCTTTTCAAATAAAACCGTCAGAACAATGGCTTTAGTTGCTGTGTGATTGTTATAATCATTGGTTTAATTTAGGCATTATATTAAAGATATGAAACCCTGTATTTAAAAATGCTCAGGAAGGCTGGGTGCAGTGGCTCATGCCTGTCGCCCCAGCACTTTTGGAGGCCAAGGCAGGAGGATCGCTTGGGACCAGGCATTCAAGGCCAGCCTGGCCAACATAATGAGATTCCCATCTCTATAATAATGAAAAATTAGCCGGGCATGGTGGTACACCTGCAGGCCTAGCTACTCAGGAGGCTGGGGTGGGAGAATCACTTTGGCCCAGGAGTTTGAGGCTGCAGTGAGCTAGGATATTGCCACTGGACTCCAGCCTGGGCAACAGAACAAGGTGCCGCCTCTAAAAAATAATCACAATAATAATAAAGTAAAAGTAAAAATAATAATACAGGTGAAGACACACCACAGAATTTCTTGCTTTTCTGAGGCTTGGTGTGGATGCTTTTCAGAAATTCGCAACTCAAAGGAGTTGGTGAGCCGTCTTAGCCCAGATACTGAATATGGGCATTCTCGCAAAGCTCTATGAATGATACAGCGCCTGTGTTCTAGAGAAACCCAAAGCCTTCCTAAAGGTACCGTACTAATACTTTAAATGGCAGCAAGACGCTTTCTGGAGGCTGCCCCCACAGCGGGCTGGCCCTCTGATTTTCACCTGGCTCCTGGCATTTGGTGGTGGGCCTTTCCCAGTCTTGGCTGACTGCTCTGCAGGAAGCTCGCTAGGAAGTGCTCTGCTCAGCTCCATTAAGTCTCACCCTGTAGCTGAGCAGCGGTGCAGGCTGTCTGTGTGGGGAGGGAGGAAGAGCTATCTGGGTGCAGCTGGGTGCGTAGGCAGGAGTGTGAAGCAGCCTCAAGAGGAAAGAGAACAAAGATTTGGTTAAAAATTTAGATTCATGCATATAAATTTGGAACAGGGCAAAAAAAAGGAAGCCCAACACACACAACCCTCCCGCACCCCTCCCAGTTGGCTTGTGATGAAGTGTGCATGTGAGAACAGCTCAGAACTGAAACAGTGTACAGTCATGTCGCCCCTAATGGTGTGCTGGGAAACCTTGCAACAGACATATCCTTAGAACTTTGCAAAAATGAGAGACGTTCTGTGAGCCTTCAGTCCAAATACTATTTTTTGGACTTATTTTCCATTCAGGAATTTTTTAAAAAATGTATTCTTGCTGACCATTCTTAATTTTAAAAAATATTATACATATAATTTGTAATTATATGTATAATTTCCATCAGTCAATAGAGTTAATTATAATAAATGAATAAATGTACTTACAATAAGCAAAAAATTGTGGTCCACTGGCTAATTGAAAAAGATTAGTTAGAAGAAACCAGATAAATTTACGCTTCTAGGAATTTATCTAAGCTCAAAATTTCAAGCACCTCTATTTTTTCTGAATTGCCACCTTTTCCAGGGAGTGATCCTTTCTCAATAAATCATCCTCTGACCTTGGTGTTGAGATTGTCGTGGGGCTTCCAACCTCAGGGTGTCAAGTTTGGTGATATTATTTAGGACTCTATTGTGGCCACATTGCACTTCTAACAACAGTAAATAATTTAAAACCTAGCTTGAAAATGATATATTCCTCATCAACCAATATTTGGAAAATATATTTATTAAATGCACAACTTTTGTACAATTTCTATCGTTCTTGATGTTCCATTTTCTTTCCAGAAAACATATTCTGCACCGGTTTTAAAATCACATGATATGATTTCTAATCTTTAAGCAAAAGTTCCCATCCTTTATATTTGGAAATGGGTTGATACTCTCATCCCTCACCCATGGGAAGTTTGCAATGTAAAAGTTTTAAAAATACTTTATTTAAAATAACCTTCCAGCAGCTGGCCTAGTCTTCTATGTTTAGATATTAGAAAACACTTGAAAAGCGCTTTCACTTAGTTGGAAAGGAAAACTTTAGTCAACAATAATAATAACCCTTTAAACAAAAAAAGAATATGGAGAATTCCAAACAGGCATGCATTGCTTTGTAAAAGCCTTTTTCTTTCCCTAGTTCTAAGGATAACTCTAAAAATATTGCGTATACCCACCTATGGTTTCCTGAGGACTTTCCTCCCTGACTGCTAAAAAGCAAAAGTTAGGAAATTATGTCTGAGTTGTGTCAAATATGTTCCAAAGAATCGTAAGGCTTTCCTTTCACCATGAAAAATATTCATGTAGGAAGTCATCCCCTGAGCAATTGTCACCTTTTCTTACATGGTATTCCCAACTGCAGTGCCAGGCAGTGAGGGCTTTGGGAGCTGCTCCAGTTCCTGGGTGAGCCCAGGGCCTGCCCAGACATCGGCCATCTCTGCAGGTGTATGGGCTGTGGCCCTGGGCAAGACTGTCTCTGCCTTCCCCAAACGCCTCTAAGCCCTTCTGCGGCCCAGATGGTTCCAATTTGAGGCCTACACTCAGCGCTGGAGCTGTATTGAGTTTCTTCCCTGAAACCAACAAAACCTGCTTCAGCATTTTGCTTGGATTAAAATATTTGTCCCTTCTTTTCACAGGGCAGAAGGAGGACTCCTGAAGCCTCCGAAGGAAGGAAATCATTACAGGGCCCTACAGAAGTAGGTCATGTGCTACAGCTGCTCATAGTTTAAGAGGAAGAAACATGGGACCTCAAACCTGGAACACGACTCTTTCAAAATGCTTGTGAGCAACCCAAGAAAAACATCCTCCCGAGGCTTATCTAATAACCATGATCTCTAATCGTCTCAATGTGTGCTCATGTTTCCTTAGGAGTTTGCACCCACTTCTCAGAGCTAACGGGATGCCGAAACAGAACACAGAAAAATGTAATGAAGGAGACTTAATAGTTTGTGTTAAAGCTAATATGGTCCATTAGGAGCTGTCATTTTTATAAACAATGAGGATATGTTACCCTCTTCTTTGGTGTAAAGTCATTCCAGGCAGGACCTGTAAACATTCAGTAATGATCTGTAGAACATGCATGAACGACAATTAAAGTGCCACTTGAAAATTCTGTTTTCCTCACATATTTGGTTTCTTGCTAAATAAACTTATAAAGTTCATACATGTGTATGCATATGCTTACATTATTAAAAAAGTGTGCATTTCATTAAGAAAATCAACGAACAGATATCTTATAAGTGTTTTTGGTTCCCATTAGCTTGAAAAATATCAGAAGTGATTAGTTAAATGAGGAGCATAGGTTCTGTTTTTTAGTGTATACTATAATAATAAAACGACCACTCTTTCATGGTAGCTTAGGAAGACAAAATTATAGTTCACAACGTCATGAAGGGCATGATTACAACCTTTGAAAGTTGCAAGTAAAAAAGCTTCTATAAAACCTATCTGTGGCAAAAAGAGTATGTTCTACAATAATTCAGATATATTTCTAAAATTTATATTTTAATTGTGGCTGATACCAAGCAGAGACGAGACTTGAGAACATGCATTATTTTTGAGACTTACTGAATGTACCTGAGAAAATAAAATCAGATTGACTCCCTCTGATTTTGTAAATAAGAGTTTGCTCCCTTGCCCTTTCTCTCTTTTTTTAAAGGACAAATGATTCCTTTTTATTGGTTTTAGGTTTGGCAGAATTTGATTAAAAAAAAAAAAAGTCTTACTGCCCCCTAACATTTTCTGCTGTGTACAGGAGTGGGTAGGGCGTGGGGAATAAAGAAAGGTCCGGATTAAAATTATTCTAGTTATTCACACAGACTTAAAAGCTCCAGTGACCAGTTTTGAGAAGTAGCCTTAGGCAGAACTTACTATCAAAGAAGGCCAGGAACAAAAAACATTTAAAAGCAGATTACGAGTCTCTCCTAACAAAGCAAAATCAAATCACTGATCGATAAGTGCAGCTAGGTTAAAATTGTTTCCTTAAAAAGGCTTTAAAAACTTTTTTGAGTGATAAGCTGGAGGCTGAACCTTTTATGCTTTTGAGCAAACCCCTTCTGGAAAAATCTTTCCCATCTCTTCCAGGGGGGCCTCTTTTGGGATGAGCCGGAGTCTCTCTCTTCTCACTTAACACAAGCAGGCCCTTGGCTGGAAAAGGCTGGCAATGTGGTTTCCAAGAAAGGGAAAGATGCTCTTTGATCTAAGTCGAGCCCTCTAAGAGAGTCTAGCTACTAGTCCCAACAGCATAGCTGAATTCCCCATGGTCATCTATGAACTATTTGTGCAATGCCCAAGCTGGAATGACCATTATTGGTGTAAAATCAACTTGAAACCTAAAGAAAATCTTCAACAAAGAAAAGCCCCAGATTCCAGGTCACTTAAGCCACAAAAATGTGCTGGGTAGATTGTGGCTCGCTGTCTAGATCAAGGCCATGTGGACGACGTTGAGGCGTACCTCCCAGCGTCAGACGTAACTCAGATGCCGGCTCTTTTAATGACTGATTTCAAACAGGGCTTTTAAAAACAAGGGAAGAGGGGGAAAAAAAGAAAACCAATGAGCAAGTGGTGTTCAATTTATTCACATATGTTCCAAATGGCACAGAGATAAGCAAAAAGGGTTCTGGTACGTTTTTTAATGATTTCATTATCACCAGACAAGAATGGAAAGATCGTCCAGATGCTATTGAAAGGATAGAAAAAGAAGATTTAAAAAAAAATAAGAATAATATCTTGAATGGTTCCCTGCCCGGTTACATAAACAGTGAAAGCCGACCAATGAGATCTTTGAAGTTAGGTCTATTTCTAAGTCCATTTATTTAAAAAGGAAGGTTGAGATGATGTAGGAAAAAGAAAACTTTTAGAAAAATTTGATCTTGGCCTGGCTGTCTTCTTCTCTGCGTGAGCATCACTTGCCTGGGGTGGATTAAGCAGGGAGGGAGGGTGAAGCAAAGCTAAAGTCCCCTCCGGTGGAACAGGGGCTTGCCCAGTACCCTGCCCAGGAAGATTGTGTCACTCACAGCACACATGGAAGATGGGGATCATTCCCATTGCGAGGGCTGTGGCTTGGGTCACAGATCTGCCCCTTTCCTTCTCGTGGCTGTTACTCGTCCATAATAGCCATCTTGGTGTGTTGAATTCCGCACTCAAAGCAGCCTCTACCTATGGAATGTTTGAAACAACCCCTCTTCAGAAAGACAGCATGCCTTTTACAGCATCACAGTTCCCCTTGAATTTTCTTCCCGAAATCCACTGGATTCCTCCATTGCCTGATTTTTCTGATTCATTGCCACGCTGTCCCTGGGCTCTATTAGTGTAAAACTTTCCAGTATCCGGCAAACGTAGTAAAACCTGATTTCACTGAAAGCACTGGAGTTGTATATGCAGGATGGATCCTTTTCATTTATGTTCGGAGTGATAGTTATTTCAGCTGCTTCGTCTCCGTCAGGCCTTACTCATGCTGTTTGTTTCATGGCCAAAATATTATCTGACCTATCTTGAAACCCTAAGAAAATTTCTCAGCAACAGCGTTATTTTCTGAATTTGTAAATCATCTCTCCTTCCATACAATTTTGCATGGCCATGATAAAAATAAAGGTAGATATCTGAATTTTATAGCTGAAAACATTAAATGAGTGCTTGTAAATTAGATTCTCAGAGTTCTAACAATATCTATGTATTGTTTTGCTTATAATCGTTTAATTTTTACCAAAGGGACTTCCTATCACTTACAACAAAATAGCAACAAACACAACATCTAGAAGTGTATTTAGTCCCGCTAAGGGCTGATCTGGGGCTGCCCGTGCAATCAAAACTTCTGCCTTGGCTCTCTGTGTGCCTTGAAAGGTAAAGCTCTCACGCATTAACTCTCTTGGTTCATGGATGTGCTGCTGGAGATTTTTTGTTTTTGTTTTTTGGTTTTTTTTTTTTTTTTGCACATGGTACAAATCATATTGGAAAGAGGCAAATTAACCTTTTTAATTCAAAATCATTTACTTAGTACCCACTATGTGCAACACCAGTGACAGAAAAGCTACACGTAAAAGCACGTCAGTTTGGAATATGGTCATGTCCAGCTTCTTGTTCATGTAAATAATTGGAAACTGAGTCAGTGCTTTCCACTTCCACAACTGAGGAACCATTAAGCTGTTTCCCTTCACGGTTCTCTACGTGTTCAAAGGCAGGATCATCTCTGGATTGCTGTAGTTTTAGACAACACACTAACATTCACTAACAGGGGAATGGAAATTAAAAATGTAAATAAGTGCTTGGTTCCCCACCCCCAAATATGTCAGATATCTGATTATTTTTCACTAAATTGATGTGCTTTGAGGTTCTGTAGGCAGAGGCTAAACACATATTATTAATATTATCCTATGTCTCATTTTTACTAATCTTGGGTTTGGGTGACTGGATTTAAGTGACATAAGCAAGAAGATATGGAAAGTGAGGGTAATCCCGACGTGAAAAGCCCAGTGAGACGCTTAGTGCCCTACGGCCTGTTGGAGCAATTCTGCCTGCTTTTAAACGTTTCTCCCTCCTCCATTCCTTCTTCTGCTGGAACTTCCGGTCTTGTTTTTCACTAGTTCAGACAGACACTGTGTCTTCTCACCAATCTCAACTTCCTTTCACTCTAGATTTGTTCATTCTGGCCTGGGAACTTTACTCGTCATTCAGTCACCCAGGAGTCTGTTCTACCTCATGCTCAAACAACTTTCTAAGGTTTTCATTTAAGTAAAAACTCTAGTACTGGTAAGCATTGGTTAAATAACCTTTATGAAATAAAAAACATTTAATCAAACTTGGGACTTCTTTGTCGATGACAACCTATGTTATTCATTTTGTGATGTTTCTAGAAACTCTCTAAATTAACCTCAATGTAAATCTGGTCCTTCCACCTCCAGAGGGCCTTTGGCTTGTACAGTCTCAGTTTTCCAGTGTTATTATATTTGTGTTCTTATCTGGAACAAGTGCTCTGTGTGCTTGTGTGTGTGTTATTGTGCGTGCATGTGTTATTGTGTGGATTGTTAACTCCTTCAGGAGGATAGGACTATATCCTTTATCATCATTATCTTCTTTTTCTTCTTTTTTTTCTCTTTTCATCATGAGTCTTATACTCACTGAATATCTATCATCACAGAAGTCCCTCAATAAATGTTGTGAAATTACTGGCAGTTTTGTGCTTCAGCAAAATTCCCACGATGTCAATAAAAAACTTAACCTGGAAAAGAAAGACAGAGTAGAGCAGATAAAGCAATCTAATTCTGAGCTAGTTGAAATCGATATTATGCACATCTAACAAGGAAGCTTAATTAAAAATAAGGAAAATTATTAGTTGTAAACATAAATTTTGTCAAAATTTCTCATTTTAAATAGGTTTTGAAATGGATAAAGCATAGTTTGTCATCAGATAATGTATTTTCCACTATCTGACCTAGTTTGTAACCCCAAGAAAATTTTTCTAGCAACAGCGCTGTTTTCTAATGTTGTAGATAACCTCTCCCTTCACAGAATTTTATATTTGTGTAGTTTAAAACATTTGTGGTTGTGTGTGTGCTTTATGAGAGTTATTCAACTGAATAAGTGATTACCAAAGATATAATTTTATTGTTTTACTTTTTATAAGTATGGATAGATTTGCAATTCAATTTTTTTCATTTAAAACTCTGTGGTATAGCAATTAGAACATCACACCAAAAAGCAAGTTAGAAAGGGGCAAAGCACATCACCATTTGTCTTACATTGAAGGAAATGTATTTCGTAGGAAATAAAGAATATCTGACTGCATGCGTAAGAGATCAGAAACAAAATAGTGGTGTCATCCACAAGGACAAGGTGGATCTAATGTATTCCCATCAGATGTCCTGGGAAGGCTTTCGAGTTTGTTTTGAAATTTACTCAGATATACAAAGCCCGGGTAGAGAGTAAATAGTGTATTGGAGTTCAGTAATCTAGGCGACATTTCTAATGTCTAACTTGAGAGAGAAGAAATGTATGAATGAGGTAAGGAACAGGCTCCTATTACTTCACTAGGAGATTTCTGCAGGGGAATTTCTGCCAACTCCAGCTCATTACGATATAGTAACAAATGCATTTCTATAAAGACACCTACTACAATTCCTGATTAACTAGGGACAAACCCAGCTCCCTGTACATCTAATGCCACCGTATTTACCTAGAAGTCGGCAAACCCCACAATAATATACTATTATTTTCCTAAGTAAAAGTAAATGAATGTAAATCTAAACCATCCAACCCTACTGTGCTTTAAAAAGGCATACGTTGACAGCAAGTAACAGTGGGAACTGCAGAGTTTGTTGTCTGAATTTAATACAAATTTACACACCCAAATGACTAAAATAATGAAAGTGATAGATTAGGATATTGATGCATAATCACTGTCTAGAATGCAGAACTTACAAGCAGCCTGATTTGGAGAACAATTACTTGTAATTAAAGCTGTGCTGGTTACCAAATAAATAAATAAATAAATAAATAAATAAATAAATAGAGAAGTCCTTTGTGTATAACACCAATTAATTACTTTTTTTTTTCAGTGAGAATAGCTCTTAAATGTCTGTGCTGCTATTTATATCTGACCATGTTCAGGAGTAGTATGAAATATGTATTGCCTAGCAGCTTTCTCAGAATGCTATTTGCAACCCATGATTTTCGGTCAGTTTTCCTTAAACCTATTTAAAAAATACTAACATCCATAATACTCTAATGTAAGAGCAATATTAAGATTCTTGTTTTCTTCGTAATTAATAAAAACAAACACCTAGAGCCAGCTAGACAGTTTGTAGATCAATTTCTCTAGCTGCCAACCCTACCTGAATAATGATTCAATTATAAACACAGTGATGCTTAGGTATAGCAAGTATTTTTTTCTTTATAAGGACTCAAAATTTGACTGTATTGTATTTAGCCGCACAGCAGCCCTGTGGTTCTTAGTTAACCCAAAACAGGAGATGGTAGTGGTTGGTAATTGTGTCACTGAGCACTCTTTGGCTTTTGGGAGTGGGGCAGGGATAGCTGGCTGTCAGGGGCTGAAAGAGTCTTAGCCACTGGCATCCAGCTGCCATCCCAGCTCCCAAAGGTCTGATTACTGGCCGGCTCATCCACTGTCCCCATTTTGAGGTCCCTGCTGGAACTGGCCTTTGGGAGAAAGCCATGAGCAAGTAAGTATATCACTCATTCCCCTCTTCCACTTAGTGACACAGCAAGTTCTGTATTTTTCAGAACAGTCATCTTTTTTCAGGTGAATTCATTATTTTCTGTGTAACCAACAGCGGTTGAATTCCTTACCTGTTGTGAATCCGTTCATAAAGCAGGCAAGTGTATCAATTACGGGGTTCTATGTCTACATCTGAAGTTCTGAAAAGAAAGTCACTGTAGGAAACAGATCAAAGTAAAGGTGAACATAAATTTTATTTGGGTGAACGATCTCTGAGTGTCATTTTTCTTCTTTTCTCCATTTTCCGAGGTGAATATAACATCTCTGCAATGAATGGTGATTGGTTTGTGCTGCTGTGGTTAGAAATGCAGGATCAGAGATTCTGCTGCCCAGGTTCAATTCCTGGCTTCATTCCTTATTGCTATAAGACTTTAAGAGACTCATCTTCTGCCAGGAGCAGTGGCTCACACTGGTGATCCCAGCACTTGGGAGGCCGAAGTAGGTGGATCACTGGAGGTCAGGAGTTCAAGATCAACCTGGCCAACATGGAGAAACTCTACCTCTATTAAAAGTACAAAAATTAGCTAGGCATGATGGTGCTCGCCTCTTGTCCCACCTACTTGGGAGGCTGAGGCAGGAGAATCACTTGAACCCAGGAGGTGGAGAATGAAGTGAGCTGATATCATGCCACTGCACTGCAGCCTGGGCGACAGAGTGAGACTCCATCTCAAAAAAACAAAAAACAAAACAAAACAAAAAAGGCTTATCTCATGAAGGATTCCATGGGTCCTCTCTGTAAAACTGTAATGATAAGGCTGTTGTGAAGTTTATGTAAGATACATGTAAAGAAGTTCTTACATTGCCCAATCCAAAAGAATTGCCATTAATCAGTTCCATTTAAAAGATCATAAAAACACAAAAAGAAATTACTTTCTCATGATTATTATCCTCAAATTCTCATAATATTGATCACTTCTTTAAGATGTTGAGGAGTAAGGTTTCCCTGAAACACATTTAAAAAATAATAACATCAAAAAGATTCTAAGGTAAGAGGGGCATTAGGATTCCTGTTTTCTTCTTAATTAATAAAGACACGTTCTTTGACCCAGCTAGACAAACTGGGTCTAGCTGGTTATACGTTTAGGACATTTTTCAAGAAGAGCACATACAAAACTCTAATAGCGATTTCCTCTATGGAAAGGGAGGGTTGGGAGAAAAAAGAAAAACTTAACTTTTATATTTTTCTGTAGCATTTGAATTTTTACTGTGCACAGAGATATCTTTTACATCACCTGTTACAATACTCATTAACCCATAAGTGAAAATACATGTTTTAAATTAACTAGTGGACGACAGGATTCTGAAAGACCAGATGTGGAAGTGAAGGAGCAGTGCAGGAAGTACAGAGGAGCCCCTAGCTCACCTTAGGGTATCACTGGGACACGCTGGGCCACTGAGCAATTCTGAGCCCCAGACGCCATTGCTGACCCCAGCATGCCCTAATACAGGCATGGCAGCACATAGGATTTGGACTCAGTCAGACCTGATGTTGAACATTGGTCTGTCCATCAGTGATCTGTGTGCCCTTAGGGAAGTTACTTAATTTCTCTGTGCATCAATTTCCTCACTGGATATCGTTTTAAAAGGAGGGTCATAATGTCTGCTTTCATTTCTCCACTTCTAAGTGTGCTATGAATATTATATAAGCTCTGGCCTAAAGTAGGGTAGGGGAAAGTTAGCAAATCTTGGCTCTTCTTTCCCTCCCCTAACTCCTTGTCCAGTCAACTCGACATTTTTTTTTTTTTTTTGAGACAAGGTCTCACTCTGTTGCTCAGGCTGGAGTAGAGTGGCACAGTTATAACTCATTGCAGCCTCAGACTCCTGGGTTTGAAAAATCCTGCTGTCCCAGCCTTCAGGCTTACAAGTACACGCTGTGGCATCTGACTAATTTAAATTTATTTTGTAGATAGGTGTCTCACTATGTTGCCCACAGTGGTCTCAAACTCTTTGGTTCAAGCAGTTCTAATGCCTTGGCCTCTCAAAGTGCTGGGGTTACACTGCACCTGACCAATTTTTTAAAAACTGTAAACATGTTAGTATTTATCAGAGTTAAATCCCCATCCTTTCCTCTCTCTCCACCCCCTGTCCTTTTCTTTCTCCCTGCCTTCTCATCTTTGTTTGTGTGTGTCTTTAAAAAGTCACCAAAAGGAAGTGTTACTGATCTCATTGTTATGAACTGGATGTCTGTGTGTCCCCAAAAGCCATGTGTTGAAATTCTAATGTCCAAAATGATGGTATTAAGAGGTGGTTAGGTTTTGGAGGCAGAGCCCTCATGAGTGGGATTAGTGCCCTTCTAAAAGAGACCCCAGAGAGATCCCTTGCCTTTCCCACCGTGATAGGGCATAGTGAGGACAATCTTCCATGAATCAGGACAAGAACCAAATCTGCCAGTGTCTTGATCTTGGACTTCCCAGTCACCAGAACTATAAGAAATAAACATAAACATTTGCTGTTAACACAACCCAGTTAACGGTATTTTGTTATAGCAACATGAACTAAGACCCTTGTCAAAAATGGTTTTTTAAACCAACACACAAAATAACTCCCCATTGGGAAATTCTCCCTCAAAATCTAAGCACTTTATGGCTGGTCTAATTTTCTCTGATTCTGTCAGAGCGGAAGTTCAGCCAGAAGCTATTCTTCTAACTCTGAGGAAAATTAATCATTTTTTCTCCTTAGCCTTTAGTCTAGGCCAAATAATCACTAATCATTTAGCTTTCCTTTATGGTATTACTTTTTACAGTTTTAGTTTTTTTTGTTTTTTTTTTTGCTTTTGAAGATGTTTCTCTTACACCTTCTCTAGGTTCTGTATGGCTCATAATTGTAGCACCCAGTTCTGCATAATGCAGACAGCATCTGTTTAATTGGTCCAGTGGCCTCTTCTCTACCCTCTTTTGCTTCTATTTGAGGGTTAGTGTAAGGGACATTAGTCAGGAGAGTAAGAGGAAAACTTGGGAATTTCTTACCCACTCATTTTCCTTCTTCTCTTATTTCCAATCTCACAAGCACAACCTTCTAAACCCAGAATCAATTCTATGTTCATTTTCATTTAATATCCTTCTCACTTTATTCTCACATAATGACCTGAGATACAAATCAACAAAAGTGTTCTCTAATAAAGGCATAAAGGGCTACCTTTCCCAGGCACAGATGATATCCAACAATACCCACCAAAGTGAAGACTGGATTTGCTTGTGGAGAAGTTGGTTTCCCAGTTCCTCTAATCACTTGTAGGCATGAGTACAAAATTCAGAACAGAAAACCCTAGATTGCCCCAAGGTAGGCTAGGAGTGAGTATTCCCTTTTCCAGGGATTGCCTTCTCATTAAAGGGCTTCATGATAGAATTTAAATTGCAAATTCTTTAAACTGCATTGAAAGTTACTGGATTAAAATATCTTTGCAGTGCAAAAATTGCCATGTCTACAATGCTCCCTACTTTATTTTTGATATCTGCTGCAATTAATAGATACACAGGGCTATTTTCATAATTACCTAGATTCACAAAGGAAGAAGTGAAACTAATCGCCTTTTACAAACTGGCAAAATTTCGGGACTGGTTAATGGAACTAGTGAATAGTGTAGCCTGCAGAGGTTACATTTCATGAAACAGAGTTATATGCAGCTCAAAAGTGAAATGCAAGATTTCAGACAAAGAGTAAAATTAATTCAGAAAAAGGAAGAATAGGTCAAAAGATGAAGACATGAGGTTACAAAGAGTCAGAAGTGAAAAATGAATTTGAAAACTGTTTTGTTTAGAGATTATAAAGGAGAAGGATTGATAATTATTCCATAGTGTTGAAAATTCTGTTAATATGAGTCCAAAGTTGTGAAATGTGATACTTCTTGGAGACAAATCTTACAGTTAATCCAAAGTAATGAGAACAAAAGCATCAGAGTGAGCCGAGAAAGGGCTGCTTGGGGGCAAATGAGGCTTTCCATGATCTTTAATAATCAATTGTGTTTGTAGACAGAAGACTGCGGTTTGAGTGTACTCTCCTCCCTGTCAATTCTGCATAGCAGTCAAAATGCTTTTCTAAACAACTCAAATATCATTATGTCCTTCCTTAGTTAGAATTGGTCAGTAGCTTCTTATCTTTCTAAAAAGTCCAAAATCTTTCCATAGGTGACCTGTGTCCAGGCTTAACTTGGACTGTCTGGTTTGTGCCGCTTGTTCTGGACTGATTTTTTAAATAACACATTATTAACAATCATGGAGAAATAAACATAACATAAAATTTGCCATCTTTATCATTTTTAAGTGCACAGTTCAGTGGTATTAAGTACATTTACATTGTTGTGCAATCATCACTATCATCCATCTCTTGAACTCTTATCTTTCCAAACTGAAACTCTGTATCCATTAAGCACTATCTCCCCAGTCTCCTTTCTCCCCAGCCACTGGCAAGCAGGATTCCACTTTGTCTCTCAGAATTTGACTACTCTAGGTACCTCGTACAAATGGAACCATACAGTATTTGTCTTTTTCTGACTACCTTGTTTATAACCACTGCTGCTCTCTTCTGGTTGCTATTTGTATAGAATATCATCTCGTCCTTTCACTTTCAACCTATTTGGTCCCAGAGCTAAAGTGAGCCTCTTGTGCGTGGTTGAATCATGTATTTTTTTCTTTAAGTGTATTTTGCCAATCTTTGTCTTTTGATTTGAGATTTTTTTAAGTATTTATACTTAATTAGGGATAAGGAGAAGCTTACTTGTGTCATTTTGCTGTTTGTTTTCTTCATGCCTTATAGCTTTTTTGTACTTCATTTCTTGCATTACTATTTTGTGTTAATTGATACTTTTTGTAGTAAAATGCTTAAACTCTTTTCTCATTTCCTTTTGTGTATACTCTACAGCTATATTTTTTGCAATTACCATGAAGATTACCCTTAACATCCTAAGGTTATAACACTCTGATTTGAATTTACAGCAGCTCAAATTGAATTAAAAAAAAAAACTTCTCTGTTCCTACACAGTCCCTTCACTACTTCCCAGGGGTAGGGAAGGGACTGTATAGGAGTAGTTTTTTAAATTTAATTTCAGAATTACATGTTTAAATATTGCACAACCAAAACCAAACAAATAATTTTTAAAATGGATTAATGTCTTACATTATGTAGAAAACAAAATTGGAGTTACAAACCAAAGTTACAATAATACCAGCTTTTATAACTTCCCACACATTTACCTTTACTGAGTTATTTATTGCATCATACAGCTTCACGATGTTCTCGAGTGTCCTTTCATTTCAACTTTAAGGACTCTTTTTGGCAGTTCTTTCAGGGTAGATCTGGTGGTAATAAATTCCTTAAGCTCTTGTTTATCTGGGAATGTCTTTTTCTTCTTTTTTTGACAGAGTCTTGCTCTTATTGCCCGGGCTTGAGTGCAATGGCACAATCTTGGCTCACTGCAACCTCTGCCTCCCAGGTTCAAGCAATTCTCCTGCCTCAGCCTCCTGAGTAGCTGGGATTACAGGCATGTGCCACCATGCCCTGCCAATTTTTGTATTTCTAGTAGAGACAGGGTTTCTCCATGTTGGTCATGTTGGTCTCAAACTCTTGACTTCAGGTGATCTGCATCCCAAGGTGCTGGAATTACAGGTGTGAGCCACCATGCCCAGCTGGGAATGTGTTACATTATTCTTCACTTTTAAAGAATAGTTTTGCTGGATATAGGATTCTTGCTTGACAGTTTTTTTCCTTTCAGCACTTTGAATATATCAGCACACTGCTGTCTGGCCTCTAGAATTTCTGATGAGAAATCTGTTGATAATTTTATTGAAGATCCATTGCATGTGATAAGTTATTTCTCTCATAGCTTACAAGATTCTCTGTCTTTGGCCTTTGACAGCCTGTTTATAATATATCTTAATGTGAGTCTCATTAGGTTCATCCTACTTGGAGTTCATTGAGCTTCTCGGATGTCTATGTCTTCCATCAAATTTGGAAAACTTTTGGTTATTATTTCTTCCAAAAATCTCTTTGCCCCATTTTCTCTCTTTTTTCTTTCTGGAACTCCCAGAATGTATGTTGGTCCACTCGATAGTATCCCATGGGTCTCTGAGGCTCTGTTTACTTTTATTTGTGTTTTTAAGGGTCAATAATTTCAATTGTCTTAACTTCAAGTTAACTGATTTTTTTCATCTATCTGCTCAAATTTACCTTCAAATTACTCTAGGACATTTTTCATTTTAGTTATTGTAATTTCAGTTCCAGAATGTCTTTTTGGTTTCTTCTATTGATAGTTTTGTTTTGTTCATACATCATTTTCTTGACTTTTTTCATGATTTCTTTTAGGTTTTTTTTTTTTTTAAGCAACTTCAAGACAATTGTTTTAAAGTTTTTGTCTAGCAAGTTTGTCATCTGGTCTTTCTCTGGGATAGTTTCTGTTGGTTTAATTTTTCTTTTTGAATGAACCATATTTTCATGTTTCTTTGTATGCTTATGATTTTTTATTAAACTGAAAACAGGACATTTGAATCTAATAATGTAGCAACTTGGAAATCAGATTCTTCCCCTTCCTCAGAGTTTGTTGATTTCTATTTTTGTTTTTGTTCTGTGATTTTTGTAGGCTGTCTCTGTACCAGGGATTAGCATAAACTTAAAGTCTTTTTAAAGGCCTGCATCTATCCTTGAGCATGCACTGTGACTTTCTAAATTCCTGAATATTTGGTCACTTCTGAATGTCCTAGAGTTTAAACGTTTGGCTCCCAAAATAGGAAAAATGAGAAAAATGAAGTGAGAGGCGGGCACTGGCTCTTAAAATCCTCTGGAAGTTTCTTCAGTCAGAGGAGAAGGGTCCTTTTTGCCCACTCTGGATATCAGAAGCTGCTGGCAAGCTGCTGCAGGAACCCACGTATGGCTGCCTCTCTTGGGACTGGGGGCTGAGTAGTTGCTATGAGCTGAAATTGATCAAAACTAGCCGTAATTTACCGTCCAAGCTTTCCCTCGGGGGAGGAGGTGTGCCCGTCTTCCCTATTCCTGATCCTGCTTGGAGTGTGAATGTGGAGAGAGACTTCTTGGACCATAGGGCTGAGAGTAACACCTTAGAGATTATAAGACAACTGCAAATGACTCGATGGTGCAAAGCTACATAGCAGCTCCAGATCACGTACTGTTAGACAGTTATATAAGTGAGAAGGAATCCTATTTACTTTATGTCACATTTATTTTATATCCCTTTTACATAAAGCTACATATATAGCATTCCCAAATAAAATAGAATCTGATACTAGAACTGTCCAAAATATGTGGCATTGACTTCGGGTGGAAGCCAGTTTCAAAGACTCAGAAATTACAGGTTGGAAGGCAAGTGCCCCTTTTTATGGTATGGTAGAATGCTTGGTAAAACCATCTTCTGCAATAACCTGGGAGCCAGATCACATACTGACCAAATGGTAGCTCCAACTGAAAATTCTGTTGGGTGTTGGCCGCTTCTTGCTGCTTTTTGCAAAAGGCCTAAAAGGGAAAGATAAACTCACACTGCCGATAGTCAGTTGGTAACCAGTGATGGAAGGGGATTTTGTGTTGCAAAGGGTGGAACTCAATGTCTGTAGCATAAAATCTAGGTTGACTGAGAGACTGCGTTAAAAAGTTAGCTGTGGCTGGGCGTGGTGGCTCACATCTGTAATCCCAGCATTTTAGGAGGCTGAGGCAGGTGGATCACCTGAGGTCAGGAGTTCAAGACCAGCCTGGCCAACATGGTGAAACCCCATCTCTACTAAAAACACAAAAGTTAGCTGGGTGTGGTGGTGCGTACCTGTAATTTCAGCTACTCGGGAGGCTGAGGCAGGAGAATCGCTTGAATCTGGGAGGTGGAGGTTGCAGTGAGCCAAGATTGCACCACTGCACTCCAGCCTGGGTGGCAAAGCAAGAGTCCATCTCACACACACACACACACACACACACACACAAAAGACAAGAAGAAGAAAATAAAATGAATAAATAAATCCGAAATTAGCTGTTCCTGTTGCCCATAATGAAACCATTGTAAGTAAAGCTACACGCTTAAGAGGAGATAAGTTTGTGATCCAAAGTCTTTTTGAGCCACCCCTGTGTGTATGTAATTTTTCCTTTATGCCAGACAATGAGAGAGAGAGAGAGAAAAGAAGAAGAAGGAAGGGTGGGGGAGGGGATGGGGAGGGGGGTGGGGGAGGGGGAGGAGAGGAGGAGGAGGGGACAGGAGGGAAAGGGAAAAGACTAGGGAGGAGAAGAGGGGAGGGGAAAGGGGGGAGGAGAGGAGAGAGTAAATAGGAGTCCAGTCAAATACATTGTGTGGCCTCCTTTCTCAAGCCTGTTGTCTCAGGAATCTCCAAATGCTGTCACTGAGATGAGAAAAAGAGAGAGTAAATAGAACTCAGGGCCAGTAAATAAAAAGCCAAAGCCTCAGGCTTAAAAACCGTTGCTAATTGCCTGAAGGTAATTGCACATGGGATTGATAGGCCAGGAGATGACTGAGTTTTTGAGGCAACTACATTGCCAAATCAGATGTTTGGCCCGCCCAAACCTGTGACCATTCAACCCCTAAAGCCACTCCTGGGCCTGTGGAGTGGCACTGGCAGGAATGGGCTCTGAAAGCTGGACAGCTGCCAAGGACAAACACACCAGTGCTCATCTCAGATGCTGCCACAGAGGCCAACGGATGAAGTCCAGAGGGCAAAGTCCAGGAACACTGAAGACAATGGGCAGGGAAGTTCCTCCCGGAAAGCAGGATGTGGAGCTGCCAGATGGTCCAATGTGCACGCACGCACAGTGCACGCTGGACTGCACAGGCAGGGAGGCGCTCGTAAAATGTTTTCATGAATGAGCGGTCACTGGAAATTTTTCATCTTTCTCTTTACAGATTGGGGCAGGAGAGTGTTATTACAATTACTCTATGTATTCGCCCACTAGGGCTACCCCAAAGTGCCACAAACTAGGTGGCTTAGTGTCATCTCCCAGTTCTGGAGGCTGGAAGCCTGAGATCGAGGTGCTGGCAGAATTGGCCTCTTCAGAGACTGTGAGGGAGACTCCGCTCAAGGCCTCTCTCCTGCCTCCTGGTGGTTTGCTGGTGACCTTGGGTGTTCCTTGGTTTGTAATGGCATCACACCGTGTCTGTCTCTGTTCACAAGATGTTCTCTGTGTGTCCCTGTGTCCAGGCATCCTCATGTTATAAGGATACCAGTCACCTTGCATTAGGGCCCACCCTCCACCATTATGGCCTCATCTTAACTAATTATGGCTGCAAGGACCCTATTTCCAAATAATATCACATTCTGAGTGACTGAGGGTTAGAACTTCAACATATGAGTTTTGGGGAGACCCAATTCAACCCATAACACTTGATTCCTTCCCTTTCATTGTATAATAGATATGTCAAGGAGAGATCATTTATCTCTTAGTTCATGGGTCACCACAATAGAGTTCTACATCTGGGCCTGCTGGAGGGAATTCCAAATTGGAAGAATTTTATTGGCAAGAAATCCTGAGACTTTGAATCACATGTAGTATCCAGATTTAGGTTGGGATTTTATGACTTGGGAAGTCAGTGAGTGTGTTCCAAAGGGGAGATATGCACAACTCTTTTCAGGGACAAAGGAACAAACCATAGCAGAGGTTATTCTTAGGTGCTAATCAGAATAGAATCTTCAGTTTTTATCTAGATACATGGATGCCCAAAATAGACCACATTTCTAGGATCTCTTGCAGCTAGGTGTGGTTATGTGACTAAATTCACACCAGGGTGCACCTTCTAGGTCATATCCTGAAAGGAAGAGGATAATATGTCTTTCTTCCTTCTCTTGCCCCATTCCCCAACTCTGCTGCTTAGAGCACAGATGTGGGTGCAGCTAATATAAACTCTGAGGACAAGGGCAGCCCTCCAGCGAGGGAGGGATAAGAGAGAAGAATCCTGGCTTCTTGGACATGAAGCTGAATCACCACCCTACTCTTGGGCTGCTTACTCATGTAGTGTTCCTGGAGAGAAAATGACTTCTATGCTACCTGAAACCAAGTGAATAGTTTCATGAAGACACTGACCTTCCCTCACTTCCTTACAAAGCCAAGTTTCTTCTCACTTTGGAGCCTTTGCACAGACTGTGCCCACTCCTTCTTCCCTCCTGCCCCCTTCTCGAACTCCCATCCCTCCAAATTTCATTCAAACATCACTTCTTCAGAGGAAACTGTTACCTTCAAACTTGCTCAGGCCCCTCTCTTATATACCCTTGCAACATCCTACGCCTTGCCTCTGTAGCATATCAATCAATTCTAACTCAACGCAGTGGAATTATTTGATTAACACTTGTCTCTATAGCCGTAGTTGTTGTCTCTATGACAAGAGTCATCTCAAGCTCCTGGGACCAGGGTAATCAAAATTCTCCAGAGAAGCAGAACCCATAGGATAAATAGAGCCGTACCTATACATAGATTATAGAGGAGATTTAGATTGCACACTGGCTTATGCAATTATGGAGGCTGAGAAGTCCGAGACGTTGCCATCTGCAAGCTGGTGGTGTGGGTCTCATGCCAACCAGGGGAGCCAGTGGTGTAAGTTCTGGTTTGAGCCTGAAGGCCTGAGAACCAGAAGCACTGATGACTGAGGGCAGGTGGAGATGGATGTCCCAGCTCAAGAAGAGATGGAGTGAAATCACCTTTCTGCTGCCTCTTTATTCTATCTGGGCCTTCAGCAGATTGGATGGTGGCCAGCCACATTGGTGACAGCTGATCTTCTTTACTCAGTCTACTGATCCAAAGGCTAATCTCTTTTGGGAACACCCTCCCAGACACACTCAGAAATGGTGTTTTACCAGCTATCTGGGCATCCCTTAGTGCAGTCAAGTTGACCCATAAGATTAACCTTTGGGCCGGGCATGGTGGCTCACACTTGTAGTCCCAGCACTTTGGGAGGCCAAGGCTGGTGGATCATGAGGTCAGGAGATTGAGACCATCCTGGCTAACATGGTGAAATCCCATCTCTACTAAAAATACAAAAAAATTAGTTGGGCATGGTGGCCTGTAGTCCCAGCTACTCGGGAGGCTGAGGCAGGAGAATCACTTGAACATGGAAGGTGGAGGTTACAGTGAGCTGAGATCATGCCACCGCACTCCAGCCTGGGTGACAGAGCAAGACTTCACCTCAAAAAAAAAAAAAAAAAAGATTAACCTTCACGGTAGGGTAGGACCTGCTGTCTCTGGTAGGCAGCCTCTAAAATGGCTCCAGATCATCCTTGCTGCCTGGGACTCCCATCCCTTCCCCTTGAGTGTGGGCCCACCTTATTGACTTGCTATGCTAGAATATGGGAGATATCATCAGAGGTCATTTGTGAGACTAATGAAAAGGCTGCAGCTTCTATTTTAGGTATACCTCTTGGATCCCTCCTGCTGGGGCACGTCAAACAAGGCAGCCCTGTGGAGAGAGGCCTGCAGGAGTGAGCTTGGAAGCAGATTCTCCAGCCCTTGTTGTATTTTGAGACAAATGGAGCCTCAGCTGACAGCTTGACTGTAATCTCGTGAGAGATTTTGAACCACAGGCACCTAAGCCATGCCTAGTCTCCTGAACCACAGGAACCATGAGATAATAAGTTGCTAAGCATTGGGTTCATTTGTTACCAAGCAAGAAGTGACAAATACACTTGTTCATCACTACATCTAAGCACCTATCCTAATGTTTGGCACAGAGTAGGCTGTTAATTAATCTAGTTAAATAGATAATGTATAAGTTAATGTATTCTTTCATCACAAACTCTTGTGCTTTCTAAATCTTGAGCTCTCCACTATTAAAGCCAGTGATATCTATCTTTAAATGATACTTAGACAGGCTTCTGTTTTACAGTATCTTATAAACTGTAAGGGATGGCACAAATATTAAAATTGTTTCATCATGTATGTTTGCTGTCTGTTCTAGAAATGATCTGAGGATACTGATGGTTTTATTTTTGGTGAAGGGCCACCCTTGCTGTAGAGGCATACAGCATATCATATTGCTTACTTTAAACACTTCCCAATCAACCATGGATGTGAGGTGTGTGTGCACCTTTGCTTTAGAAGACATCCTAGGAATGGCAGTTAGCATCTAAAAGACCCTAAGCAGAACTCATACCTCAGGGGTGATGAGTTACAAGGTGAAAGATTTTGACCAGGAACCCACACTCCAAAGGAAATGCTTCAAGTATCATTCTCTAAATGTGCCCTGGAAAGTCCAACCATTTGTGTCAGCGATGTTAGAAACAGCCTCTCATTGGTGAAATGAATGGCATTGGAGACCAGGGGTTGGCTTGAGGGATTTAGTGGATCACCACCACCCTTACATCTGCAAGGAGATGGAGTAGTTTTGGCCCAGTCTCCACTAGAGGATGCCTGCCAGTCTGCCATGGACATCACTGTGTGGGCCACAGAGCCAGCCTTTCATTCAGAGTCAAGACAGAGTGGGACTTCCCTAAGCTTCTCAGAATGGATCCCCATGATTCTTTTTTTTATCCCTTGTGCTAATAAATGTCTGTGTGGCATAATTTTGCCAGAGTCTTGCTTTCTGTGTAACAAAGCGTTGTGGGGCAGGAGACAAATAGCTTTTATCTACCCTCAATCCACAGCCACTACTCAAATTCAGCTGAACAACCTGATATGATTGAACTTCTCAGTTGTCTCAGGCTAGCTCATAAGAGCAAGTATCTGTAGGCTCTTCCTGAACTTCAGGACTTACCTTGGCCACACTGTCTGCTACCTGAAGCAGGGCACCCTGTCAAAACTCAGAAAGACTAATACAATTACTATTTAATTAACCCGATGTGCCCTAGGTTTCCCCAGATGGAGAATTCCGATGGGAATCAACTTGCTAAAAATCACTCAGATCTTCAGGCTCTTGCCACACCTTTGTGCAGGTCTCCAGCTTGTCATCAAGCATGACCTTCCGAGTGACCCTATGCTACCTCATATCCCCAGCTATGTCTGCTGCCACCTGTGAATACAAGTCCTGCAGGCACCTGAGGTGTTCAGGGCTCCATAGAGAGGTCAACAGACTGTCCTTGCTTCCCTCAACTCTTTGTCACCCTCTGTCACTCTAGCCCTGAAATATCCCTGGTTTGCCATTGTCTCAGGGAGTCTCTCCTGGTTTGCAGCTTGTGCCAATGGCAAAGCTCCTGTCAGGGTCAGACCTTCTCCTTGCAGGGAGAAGGGACAGGAGATAAAAACTATCTCTTTCCCTTTTCTCTCTCCATCCTTTTCTGCAGGGAACATCATGCTACAACCCTCTCCCTCCTCCTTCAGTTAAAGCAAAGGCCCCCAGGCTGTCTGGCTCTGAGTCAGCCAGTCTTCCAATCGCCAGACACACCAGATATACCCACGCCCTCACCACTGACACTGACAGGCTCCAGCTGGGATCTTGGCTCCTTAATTAATGTAATTTCATAGCAATACTTAAAGACATCAGGTCTAAGAGGGTCCTTGGTTAGGCAAAGGTAGAGAATTTTTTTCCCTCTCTGTCCTCATAAAAAGAAGTCTTACTCCTCAGTTTCTTCCTCCAGTTGTCCCGGTATTGGCTTCTGCAGCTTGGGAAGAAATGGTCAGCTGCTATCCTAAACCAACCCAGCAGAGGAGATAGAAGGTGGAGAGGAGGACGTTTCCCGGTAAACACAAGAACATGCGGAAACTGGCACTAAGATTTTACATCAACAATTAGTCCGCTGTTGAGTGGATTAACACCATTTATAAGTATGAACTCAGGAACTTACTGGAAAACAGACTCTCCAAGATGTATTGGGATAGAGCCGTGATAACAGATTAACAAATTCTGGCCAACAGACTAGATATTCTGTTGTTTGACAAACTTAATAAAACAGAGATGCTCACTGATACTGCTTTCCTACTAAATAGAAATATCCCAAGAACATATGCAGAGAGGATAAATCATTATGTGCCTTTGACAGAGAGTTGGAAGGAAAACGGAATGTGAGAGACAATAGAAAACCTAGCTGCCTTTTCTGTACCTTCCAGGGGTTTCTCAGATTAAAAAAAAAATGGACATTCACTGTGAATGAGCCTCCACTAAAAGGCAAAATTTTTGTATACTTGTAGGTATTTTTTTCATTGTAATGATAGATGATCGAATGTGCTTAGCTTCTGTTTATTTTCAAAGTAGATAGAGAGCTATTCATCCCAATAACAAGAATGTGAAAATAACAACGTGAAGATGTATCAGGCTGACGTTCCGGGGGCCTAGGTATGGGTAATTTTCTGTATGCGTGTTATATTTCATTGAAAAGGTTTTAAAAATGCCTGTGCTAAAGGTCGTAGCTCTCATCTGGGCCTTGGTGAACCAACCTTATTCACACACATTTTACTGAGTGCTCTGTCCTGTGTTAACACCCACAGTATAACTTCTGTGTGATTCCTGGACCAAGCGGCAACTTCAGCACTGCCCGCCTGAGTCTTCGGATAGTACCTGCTTTTTGAGCTCCGATAGACACAGAGGATGGTGTCAGAACATCAATCACAGCTGAGGGTTCTATTCTTTAAAAAAAAAAAATGTCGACGAGCCCACGTCTGCATGGCCTGTCACAGTCACAAGCGCTACCTCTGGCTGTGGGCTGGAGAACAAGGCCCAACAAAGGTGTGTTTCAATTGCCCCGCATCCAGGTGGTTTGCAACTCTGTGGCCATTTACTCAGGAAGCCCCATTACATGTTTTTCTTTTCAATCTAGGTAAGTGAAATAAAAACACGCATCTTGAAAGTAATAATTCAAGTAGTATGAACATTTATTGGGTTTTAAAAGTCTAGAGATGAGTAATGCTTGAACACATTCCAGAATCTTCTGTCCGAAGCAAACCCAGACTGATCTGCAAGGTGACAGTGACATTGGCATGGTGAATGTCGCACATCTCAGAGTCAGAAGGGACTCTGACATCATGGCATCCTCCTCCTGTGGGGTGGCCCGGGGCTGCTCACTGCCATGTGTGCTCACCCTGGTGGGCAAGAGGCGTCCCCAGCAAAGTGAATGACCACACATTGACGTTCAACCTGTCATGTTGTGCGCATGACCCTGGTCATGCTCAGTGTTCAGGCTTGGAGCATCCTTATATAGAAATAAAATAAAATAAGAAAAAATAAGAAAATAAATAAAGTACATGTCTTGAGTCTTCTCTTTAAACTCTAAAGATAGGAGAGAAAAAAATGGCTCTTTGGAAGTATGAAAGAGAAAATAAGCTACCCAGGTATTGAATTTAAGCAGATTATCCTTCTGTTAGCAACTCCTGTGGGGGCTCCCCCTCACCACATAGTGATTTTTTAAGCATGCTTTTAAATGGTGCTCAACAGCTTTGGGGTGGGAATGCAAAGAGCAGTCAAGAGTAGAAGCGGAGCTGGCTTCCGTGAGGGCTGAGTGGTCTCAGCTACAGTGGAGGCTTCCCCAGCCCCAAACTCCCTCCTTCCCCCTTCC
Source organism: Cacajao melanocephalus (assembly GCA_963573385.1). Lineage (NCBI taxonomy): Eukaryota > Metazoa > Chordata > Mammalia > Primates > Pitheciidae > Cacajao > Cacajao melanocephalus. The sequence continues at coordinate 189,650 of CAUYLG010011806.1, read as the reverse complement.
ATCGTTTATTCAAAAAACACTTGTCAAGCACCTACAACACGCTAGGTTCTGTGCTTGATGCTTGCCCAGTCAATAGGAACAAAGTCAGCACTGCTCTGTGCAGTGACAGCAATCAAACACACTGCCCCAAATCCCTAGAGGGGATGGCTCCCATGACAGGGCGTCCTGGGTGCTGGAGGTGGAGACATCCTGTGGGGCTCTGGGCTTGGGCCTGTGGGTGGCATGAATACCCAAAGAGCTGTCAATAGACGTGATGCAGTCAGGCTTGGTTTCAGGATAAAGACTTTTTGAGAACTGGCTCTTAAATTTTTAATATAATAATATTATATGCTTGTATTTGCATGTTTCTTTACACAACATACTTTTCTGTGTTGCTTACAGCTTCTCCCCCTCTCTCCCATCACTCTCTCTCCCAAGACCACTTATGTGGGTGTCGGACAGGTGGAGTTTCCTGAATCAGCTTTTCGTGCCTCCAAGTCTCGGATGGTTCCTCTCTTTGTTGTCCTTTTCTTTCTCTTCCTCATCTTTTCCTCTGCTGTCCTCCTTATCTTTGTTTTTTAATTTGAAACACTCATGGATAAATTCATGTTTTTCATTTTCTCTGTCAGGGGGCATGTAGGGCTTTTCAAGTCCTCAGAGCCAGCCATGAACCTTCAGGGAGATATGTGTCTCCCAGGCTTCTAGGACATGGTTCCCATCACACTTCTCTTCCCAACGTGCAGCTTTATGTCCCGCTCTGCTGTTCTACCCTGCCCACTGCCTGGGTCATCACAGGCAGCATCTCCCTTTCAGTATATCCCTTGCAATGTCTTATGACTCTATGTAGCCATGTAGCACATTTTTTTTTTGAGATGGGGTCTTGCTCTGTCACCCAGGCTGGAGTACAGTAGCTCGATAGCTGACTGCAACCTCTCCCTCCTTTGTTCAAGCAATTCTTCCTGCCTCGGCCTCCCAAGTGGCTGGGATTACAGGTGCCCACCACCATACCTGGCTAATTTGTATGTGTGTGTGTGTGTGTATTTTAGTAGAGATGGGATTTCGCCAGGTTGGCCAGGCTGGTCCACAGGATCACCTGTGGTCAGGAGTTCAAGACCAGCCTGATTACAGGCATGAGCCATCGTGCCCAGCCCATGTAGTACATTTTGACCATACAGTTGTCCCTCAGTACCCTTGGGCATTTGGGTCCAGGACCCCTTGGGCTATCAAAATCCATGAATGCTCAAGTCCCTGATATAAAATGGCCAGGTATATGCATATGACCTACATACATCCTCCAGTATACTTTAAATCATCTCTAGATTACTTACAATACCAGATACAATGTCAATACTATGTAAATAGTTGTTATACTGTATTTTTTAATTTGTATTTTTTTATTGTTGCATTGTTCTTTTTTCTTTCTTTTTTTTCTGAGTATTTTACATCCATGGTTGGTTTAATCCATGGATGTGGAACCCATAGATACAGAGGGCCAACTGTGTACAGATATCCTCTTTCTTAATCTCATTTGGCAAAACCTCCAACTGTTTGTTAAACTCTCAATAAATTCAAAATCTTTCCTCAGATACTTCATTATCACCAAAGCCAAGTTGCTGGTTGATCATAATGTTATTTTTAGACCATCTATATAATAACAAAAATGATGAAATGGTGAAAAATTCAGTCAAGTACTTGGTTGGACCTTTTTTTTTTTTTCTTGTTTATGTAATGTCCAATAAAGCCAAATCTAATTTTTTTACAGAATGAGTCGGGCCCACATTTTTCTATAAAAATAGATTTTCAGAGAAAATGGGAAATGGACAATTTCCCTAAGAATTATATATGAAGAAGTACTCTCTTGCATTTGAATAATGACAAGAGATTAGGCATTCCTGCATGCTTTTTTTCCTTTTATTAATGAATTAGAATCCACAATTGATTTAAAATTAAATAAAATTCGCATAAGCATCAGTCACGTCTTCATTACCAGTCAGTTGCGCTTTGTAAAACTGGATTTCCATTTATATGGCTTCATGTCAAAATGGGAGTTGACTGTGGCTGTGGGGAGCCCAGCTGGGAGGCAGCCTGACCTGGTCCAGCCCGCAGCCAGCACCCTGGCACAGGCAGCTGTGAGGGGCACAGCCAGGTGTGGGCAGAGGCTAAAGGGCAGTCACAGACACAGAAGGCCATGACCAGCCGGAACAGGGGCAGCATCAAGCCCCTAGGTGAGACTCCTGGATCACTGGTGCCTTAGAGCTTCATCTCATGACACTGGCTTCTTGCAGTAACAGGCACACCCCTTGGCTGGTGTCGGAGTCTTCCTTTTGTATTCCAGGGTGCCATCTGTGGGTCTTTTCCAGCATATCTTCCAGATTCTCATCCAAATTCTCAGGGGATCCTCTGGTTCCCCAGTGGGAACATGGACATAGTTTTCTCCCACATCAGGCAGTTTGGAAATTCTTTCTCATGTGAAAGGCAGAGGCTTGGGCTCCGACGAAGGCCCTGGGGTGACTGTCTTCAGGACTTTTGGCCTCATGATTCATCGTTATCTACTCTTATGAAATAATTTAAATATTTTAGCATAACTGATGTCTCCATGCATTGCCTAGCTTAAGGATTGATTCTTACATTCTTTGCTGTAGACCATTGGAAAATCATTCAGGAAACCATATTTAAACTGGACTTAAATAAACCTGAGTGGTTACCCAGCTGGGAGACAGGGAAATCTTCCTCACACTTGCTCGAACAGAGTTGATCCTAGTTTCTTCTACTCTGCTTATGTATCATCATTAGATCATAGAGGATCATGAGGTCACAGTGGACTCCTTGATGAGTGAGGATAGATTGGCAGTGGGAGATTCCTCAGCTGTTCCTTTCTCCTTGGACAAGGGGGTCATGTGCTCTTGAAAATTCACTCGCCTTTCTTCTACAGTTCTTGACTTCTTACTCAAAGAATGATTGTGGCCGGGGGCGGTGGCTCAAGCCTGTAATCCCAGCACTTTGGGAGGCCGAGGCGGGCGGATCACGAGGTCAAGAGATTGAGACCATCCTGGCCAACATGGTGAAACCCTGTCTCTACTAAAAATACAAAAAAAATAAGCTTGGCGTGGTGGCGCGCGCCTGTAGTCCCAGCTACCCGGGACGCTGAGGCAGGAGAATTGCTTGAACCCAGGAGGCGGAGGTTGCAGTGAGCCGAGATTGTGCCACTGTGCTCTAGCCTGGCACCTGGCAACAGAGCGAGACTCTGTCTCAAAAAAAAAAAAAAAAAAAAAGAATGATTGTACCCTCTCATCTTCTCATCTACAGCGATTTCTACAAAATTATCACTGTTTTACCATGTTACAAACCTGTGTGAAGATGTAAGTTCTGAGTCTTCGTTTCTTTTTCCTTTTCTTTTTTAACTTCGCTTCTAGAGATGCACTCATCCCAAAGCATATTCATCAATGACAGCCTGGGAAAGTGAACCATCCGTGTCTGGGGGTACTCATGCATGTTGCTGCAAAGATCCTGAATAAAATATTAGTAAATAGAAATGGCCGGGTACTCTTTAAAAACACCAGATGGATTTCACCTCAGAAGGCAATAATAATTTAATATTAATAAATCTATTCATGCAATTCACCACTTAATAAATTAATCACCAATAATTTGTTAACATGAACAAGTACTGAAATGTGTCTTAATGAAGACAATACTCAATCCTGACTTTTAGAAACCTTCTATAATAGGTCTAGATGCATACATTCTTAACATGATAAAATCACACACACACATGTACACACACACGCACACACACACAATCACACACTTATTGTAGTATCCTTATCATAGTATCATGCTTTAGAGTAAAACCCTACAAGAGAAGTGTTTCTACTAAAGTCAATACCAACTCAAGGGGCCCGTTATCACCAATATTATTTAAAATTGTTCTAGAAGCAATCGTGTTCGCAGCAGCCGCCGCCGCGCCACCGTCGCTCTCCAACGCCAGCGCCACCTCTGGCTCGCCGAGCTCCAGCCGAAGGAGAAGGGGGGTAAGTAAGGAGGCCTCTGTACCATGGCTCGTACAAAGCAGACTGCCCGCCAATCTGCCGGTAAAGCACCCAGGAAGCAACTGGCTACAAAAGCCGCTCGCAAAGTGCGCCCTCTGCTGGAGGGGTGAAGAAACCTCATCGTTACAGGCCTGGTGCTGCGGCACTCCGTGAAATTAGACGTTATCAGAAGTCCGCTGAACTTCTGATTCGCAAACTTCCCTTTCAGCGTCTGGTGCGAGAAACTGCTCAGGACTTTAAAACAGATCTGCGCTTCCAGAGCGCGGCTATCGGTGCTTTGCAGGAGGCAAGTGAGGCCTATTTGGTTGGCCTTTTTGAAGACACCAACCTTTGTGCTATCCATGCCAAACGTGTAACAATTATGCCAAAAGACATCAGCTAGCACGCCGCATAAGTGGAGAGCGTGCTTAAGAATCCATTATGGTGGGAAACATTTCATTCTCAAAAAAGAAAAAAAATTCTCTTCGACCTGTTATTGGTAGTTCTGAACGTTAGATAATTTTTTTTCCATGGGGTCAAAAGGTACCTAAGTATATGATTGCAAGTGGAAAAATAGGGGGCAGAAATCAGCTATTGTCAGTTTTTACATTTTCATTTGTGTGTGAATTTTTAATATAAATGCGGAGACGCAAAGCATCAATGCAAGTTAAAATGTTTCAGTGAACAAGTTTCAGTGGTTCAACTTTATAATGATTATAAATAAACCTGTTAAATTAAAAAAAATTGTTCTAGAAGTACTAGTCAAAGTAATTAAAATAACAAAATGAAAAATATAAATAGTGAAAGGAAGGAGGCAAAATTTTTATTACTTGCAGATGATGTAATAGGATTGCATACCTGGAAAATCCCATGAGGATTAAAGCAAGCTTTAGTCAAAAGCAAAAGGAATAGTTACTTCAAAAAATAATAATAATAGCTTCTTATTCTGCAAATATAAGACAGGAGAAAAAAGCAGAGGCACCATCCACTTATTTGCTCAATGCTTTTTTTCTTGAGAGGCTCCTTTGTGCCAAGCCCCAGGGACACGGCTAAAATAGGAGAGAAGTTTTTCTCTAATCACTTGCTTTGTAATTAAAGGAAATAAGCAATGCACTAAAAGCAAATATGCAAGTAGATACACAAGACTTTTCAGGCAATGGCAAGTGCTCTGAAGGAATTCAGGAGAATAAGGGGATGGGAGGTTGGAATTAGAGAGGTCAGGGACAGGTGATTGGGGAAAGTCCTGCATTCTCTAGGGCGGCCCAGGAAGGCCTCTCCTAGAAGGTGGAATAGGAGCTGAGATGTGATGGATGAGAAGTACCCACTCATGCAAAGAGCCAGAGGAAGGCAGAGAAGGCAGCACAAAAGAAACAGGGAAAGAGCTGCAGAAAACAAGCTTGGCATGTTAGAGAGACGGGAAGGAGCCAGGATGGCAGGGAGGGGCTGGGGCAGGATCCACAGGACGCCTGCTGGGTCTTTTTTTGCGTTCAATATGCCACTGAAGGGCTGGAAGGTAGGGGTGTTGGTATGATTTTGTGGACTGCTGAGAAAGCCAGTCCCGACAGATATACAGAGAATAGATTGTAGAAAGTATGGGTGGAAAACTGTGGCCCAGGTGAGAGAGAGATGGCGGTAGGGTGGCAACAGGGAAACATGCATAGGTTTGACGTATATTTCAGATGCAGAAAGAACTACCAGTACTTGCAAACAGATTGATGTGGAGAATGAGTAAGAAGAGAAATTGGGGCGTAATTCAAAGATTCCATTCACAATAGAAAAACAAACAAAAACACTACATGCTTAAGAATAAATTACACAGGCAATGTCCAAAATCTATATGGAGAAAACTATAAAAATCTGCTGAAAGACTTAAAGAAAAAAAAATCGCATCATGGAGAAAAAACTTTGCTGGCACAGAGCAGATAGTGACAGGTTGAAGAAGTCAGCCCTTCCCAGAACAATCCCAATAGAACTTCCTCTTTTAACATGACAAAAAGAATACCAAGGTTAATCTGGAAGAATAAACATTTATTTGGGATTAGCCAGGACAGTTCTAGAAGGAGAAAAGAAGAGCAGCAACAGAAAACAATCTCTACCAGACAGTAAAATGCAACATAAAGCTGCAATAATAAAAACTGGGAGACATTGTACAGGGATAGGAATAAATGTGCAGATTAATAGATCCAATGGGCAATCTAGAAATAAACCCAACTACTGACCCATTATCTATTTATAAAAAGAACATTCCAAGCAGAATAGCAGGGGTATTACATGCGGATTGTGAACTAGTCAACCAGCCCTTTGAAAAAATAAAACTGGATCTCTGTTTTACTTACCCAAATAAATTCCAATGGGTCAAAGATGCAACAGGAAAAAAAATGAATAAGCTGTATTTCTATAATCTTAAAGCGAGGAAGACCTTTCTATGCAGCAAACAAAAATTAGAAACTGTGAGGAATGATTGCCAACTGGAACTACATGAATATAGAAAATTGTTTGTATGCCAATGAAGTATGCAAGCAAGCCAACCGAAAACTCTTTTGCCTATTTGTTCATGAATTTCAAAGGCTACCACCAGCCAAATATGTTCCCATTGCTGTGGATTGAAGTATGTCTCCTTGAAAAGTATGTTCAAGTCTGAACCCCCAAACCCTGAGGATGTGACTATATTTGGAAACGGGGTCTTTGCACATGAGATCAAGTTAAGATGGTCATACTGAAGTAGAGTGGGCGCTAATCCAAGGACCAGAATTTCTAAGAGAATATCTTGGACACAGACACACACAGAGGGAAGATGGCATCCTGCAGAGAAAAGCAGAAATTAGAGCTATTGAACTATAAGCTAAGGAGGGTGAGGATGGCTGGAAGCCACTAGAAGCTAGAAAAGAGGCCTGGAACACATTCCCTCTTAAAACCTTAGAGCCACGGACCTGCCGACACCTTGATTTTGAACTTCTGGCCTGTAGAATACATTTCTGTTGTTTTAAACCACCCAGTTTATGGTAATTTGTTACAGCAGCCCCAGAAAACTAATACAGCCATTAATGTCTAATAGGACACTGAACTCAATTTTGTTAAAACAAAAATCTTCTTCAGTTACATATTAATACATACGTAAGTAAAATCTGACATACCATTCAGCAAACAGTCACAGTAGTTAACCCCGGAGGGTAGAAATACAGGGACTTCCACTATATGCATAAAGCAGAAGTATGCTGTTTGTAAAATAGTCTATGGTCTATGTTAAAAATTGCAGGTATTACTCTTACAATAGAATGACATTTTAAAAGAAAGAAAATAAGTAGTAAAAGTCTGCCATGATGCTATGAGTGGAACCCAACAAAATCAATTGTGTGAGATGAAAGGTCGTACTATTGAGCTAACAGACCAGGACGCACATGAGCAGCCAGCCAGCTAGGAGTTCCAGGTGTCCAGATGCTCATTTCCAAATCCATCCTCATCCCAGCTGGGCCTTGTCGCTGTGATGGCAGTTGTCTGTGCTGGTTAAATATCCATGGGGTTCATACCAGGTCTTGGGGCTGCCTAGAATGTCTGGAATAATGGCTCCATTTCCTACCTGTTTCATGAGCTCACTGGGCGGTCTGGCCTGAGGAATTCAGTGAGCCCAGAGACCCACTCTCTGCCTTTCTCTATCCAAACTGCATGATCCACCTGCCTGTCTCTCATCTCCTCCATGCCCCTCTCTTGCACCCCAGGTACCACAGCCTTAAGACCTTCAGCCTTGGAGGGCTTGGAATGTGTAAAGGACAGGAACTGATATACATTGTCCTATACCTCAGACGTGTAAAGGACAGGAACTGATGTATCTCAGTATACATTTGAGTTTGCTTCTCTACAGGGTCTATTAAAGAAGTGTGTGTGCCATGTCATATATTACACCACGATTTAGAGAAGGAACACTATAAATAATGTTATTATATCCTTCATGATTCAAAGTCCCAGTCTCACAATCCTAACGTTTTCATATTCTTGAGATTCACATTTCACAGATTATTGGTTATTAACTGGATTCATTCCACTGTATTGCCCTTTGCAGTATATGCTCATTAATACTTTATCACTTGATTTTTTTGGGTTGATTTTGTATATAAACACAAACTCACATTTCCAGGATTTTTTGCTACACCCATGTCACTCCTACTTTATGTACATTTTTCAGTGGCCCTGTCAGTGACATCCGATAGACTATACCGTAACTGGTTCAGATGAACTAAAGGTACGACATTTGATCACCTAAGAGAGTTTGAATGGTTCACTCTCTGATCATTAGCCCTAAGCAGTTGACTCGCCAACAATTCCCCACAGCTGCAAAGGAGAGAGTGCCACTTTAATGTGCTACTTCGGGATACTTAAAATATTGCAAGTCCAATTGCTGGCAACTTGCTCTTCTTCTGATAGAAATTCTGGCTTTGTAGTGCTTTGCAAATGCTTCATCCCCACAATACCCTACCATGAAAGTCCTCTTTCACACTCCAGGCCCTCTGGAATCTTCCCCATCCCAGAAAGCTAACACCATTCAGCTAAGAATCTGAATCTCACCTATGACTTCCAATCATTCCAACTCAACTTGGCCTTTCCTTGAGCAAGGAAAAGAACTTGCTGGTCATTCCACAGACCAACTTGAGTAAGTATCAAAGCAAAATCAGAACCAGATCTTAATGTAGCTGACATATGTACAAGCCAAAGAAGGAAAAGCCCATCTTCCTGCAGGAACTTGCAGAGCCTCTTAACCCCCACAGACAAACGTTTTTCTAACAGAAAGGTTATAGGAAGGAGAGGCTGAATTTATTAACCGTCTCCTTGGCCTGTCACTGCCTGACTTCCTTTGGGCTCACCAGATGATGTTCAGGCGCCAGACACATATGCATGGTGCCATTTGCGTGTCTGTGTTAAAGCTGACTTAATTAGGAGAGTTTACCTCAAATAAATGCTTAAATGAATTCTCTTAGTGGTGTAACATTTTGTCTACTGCCTATTGCTGTGCCTTGTGGCTGAAACAGAACAGCACATATAAAGTGTGCAGCAGCTCTGAAGTCATATTTACATGCATTGATGTGCACTAGGAACAGAAAATGCGACTGGGGTCAGGTGAACTCCTGTACGATAAATAGAGATAAATAATTCAGATTCTCGTTATAATAGAGGCATATAGCACCGGTGCATGGGAGCACCCTGCCTTTGAACGAATTGGTATGCCGCGGCTGTTCAGAAGCCATAGCATGTAATCTAGCATTAATATTAACGTAAATCAGAGGCAGGAATTAGCAATATTTCTAAAGTCTTATAGGATAACTGAATTCACACTATATTGTTTAGTCCTCCTGGGCATTTTAGTAATTGTGTAATAGAAATGTTGAGGTAGTTGAGATCTTCTTTATATTACACTATGAAAGGATCTTTAACACAATGTCTTTAGCAGACAGTTTTGATAGAACGCGTTGAACAAAAAGAAATATGCCTATTTTGGTAATATGGGTATGTTTCATTAGCTCAGCCTGCAGCGATATGACATTACATTCTAAAAGGAATACAATTAATAACAATGAGAGATTTTTAGCTCTCAGAGTGTCGCTGGAGGAACTAAGCACCATGTCAGGGCAATTAAGCGGAGGCCCTGCATTACCTTTGTCTGCATACCCTTAACATCACCCTGTCTCAATGTGGTGAATAGTTATTTCTTAGTGGAGAATTTGTAATTTATTTTGATGTTTCTTATAATTCAGACCACCATTATAAAAATGATTTTTTTCTCCCTTTTTTTTCAGGTAAGAAAAAAAATCATTAAACATAACTCGCTAGTAGAAATTAACATTTCTTCGGATCGCCATAGCTGCCATTTTTTTGCTATAAGGGAATGAATAACTCCAAGGGAGATTCACACAGTCACTGCTGGGGATTCGCCTGAATGCTACTCTCCTATCTGTACAGCAGGAAAGTGGAAAACAACTCCAAAGCATGTACGGTCCACATATTCTATAACAGCAATCCAGGGGAAAAAGTTGTACTTTGAGACTATCAAAATAATCAGCCAGGGTATCATTTTATTCAGTGTTAACCTTTATGTTTTATGTTAAATGACAGTGAAGGTTGTGGAACACGGTGATTCCCCAGAGTCCCGGGAGCTGAGATTTTTTTTCATTTCTAAAGAGGCTTCATGCCACTCTGCAGTGCCGAAATGCTCTTGGCTCCCTCTTCACTGGTCAGTTTTAATAGGCACAACAAACGATAAAACGTTTAAAACATGAAAACTCAGGTTTTTAAAGACAGATGATAAGAGACTGGCTTAAAATCCCCCTTCTGAGTGTCCTATCTGCTTCACACTTTTGGAGTCATGGTTGTGTTTGGGCAAGGAGAAGGTTGCAGGTCATAGGCAGTGACCAGAGATGGGGCAAGCGAGAGAAGGGAGGGAGAGGGAAGTGGGGGGACGTAGGGGGAGAGAAAAACAGGGAGCCCCGCCAATCATTCCTGGCTCCCCAAATTTCCCCTGATGGACTTTTCCTGGTGAACATCTACAGTCTGTAAGCGGGTGTCTAGAAATGTTGCTGCTAAGTCTAAGCCTTGGGGACATTAATACGCAACTCCGTTTCCACTCATGAGTAATGTATTAAAATTTTGTAGCTAATAAATTCTTAATCTCAGAAGCTCCAGGTTATTTCTTACTTACACAGTGACTTGGTTAATGGAACACCAACCTGGACCTGGCTGTGGCTGCCTGTTACTTTCTATACTGTTTTCCCAAGGCTTTCAAGTGCAGTCAGCTCTGCTGCTAACTCCCTCTACCTGTGACCACTGCTTAGTTCCTGCATATATGCAGAAGCACACACCTCTTCAGACAATTAAATCACACCAAACTGCTTGGGGACTGGAGGCCTGTGAGTGTTATGTGAGCGGTCCCCTCCCCTGCTAAGTATTATTGACAAATCCATCAAGGGCAGTGATGCATTGGTTTCCACCTTACCTAGAAGGACACTAGGGCAATGGTGACATGCTGTCACCGTGGTAACTGTGGCTGAAGTGAACAGCCTGTTAGGATAGGTGACCTCTGTTGGCAGTGTGCCTAGAGATGTAGCACTCACCCGGCTGCCGTGTCATGGGGACCCCAAGGAGCGGCCCAGTGCCCTCAAATTGATTCATTAGGCCCTAAACATATCGATCGCTCCAATTTGCAGGAATTTATTATATTGATATTGGACTGATTAACATTTTGTGCCAGACTGGTTCGATATGTGCTTGTAACAGCTTTTAATGATTAATTGACTTTTATGATTCCATCTCAGGGCTGTCAGTGAGCTGTGAACTGTGGGCAGGCTTGCTCCTGGGCTGTCTCTCCAGTGGCACAGGGCAGTGATTGAATACCTAGGAAATTAGTGTCCTTGCTGTCTCATTTTATGAAAGATAAATGCTATGACATTTAATGCAGACCTTAATTTAGAACAGAACTAAGCAGATCATTTTGCAATTTAATCATAAACAGGTAAATATCAAAACTTGTTTAGCATTTTACAAGTTAAGCACACAGAAAACAGAGGTAAAGTCGAGCAGGCAACCGGGGGGAGACATTAAGAGGTAAAATAAAATAATATGGGCAGGAACTGCACAGCATTTTAATAATCGTGTAATTTATTAGGGCCAACATCCGAGCCCATTTTTCAGTCCAGAATATACTGCTCTCATTCACTCGGTAGTGAGCCGAGGGTGTGCCACTTGGCACAGGCTGAAAAGTTAGCATTTACCTTCCCGGCCGCAGGCAGCCTTGCAATATTGCCTGGTGAGTCAAGGAAAATACATTGATTCGCCACAAAAGTAAATAGCAGAATAAGGGACGGGCTTTAGTTTAAGATGTGCCCCTGACATGTAATAAGGGGAATATCACATTCAGTATGGTTTATGTGTTACCTAAAACAACCATAAACATTATGAAAAGACGACAGGAGAAGATGAGATTATTGTGCTCGCTAACAACAGCAAGAGAAGAGTAGGAAGGCTGGGGGCTGTCAACTCACACCTTCTCGCATTCATATTTAAAGCGTATTTTCTTCCTTTCATTTTAATTAAAAGACTTAAGTTAGGGGGAAACTGTCTAAACATCATGTCAAATTATTCATGTTTGTACATATAAGGAATAAAATGGAATGGTTCTCTTGCTCACCGTTCTTCTTTCTTCTTTACCATTCAATAATTTTCTGTGTAGCTGTGCAGCATAAGGACGCCTTCACTTGATGTGCACGTGTCAGTTGCTAAAGTGTCATCTGACCGTGGGCAGTGTTCATCGTTTATGGCCCTCGTCTGAGATACTCTCAAACCATAGCATTTTAATTTTATCCAACCCTCCATTGGTGAAAAGAATTGGAAGTCACCCAGTCTCCCATCAGAGAGTCACTAGAAACTCTATCTTGCTACTCTGCCCATTTTCAACAAAGGCCAAGGCCACCTCCCTCCCTCAGCGTATAGACAAGCTACCTGACATCATCTCCATTTGAGTTTGGAACCATGGCATCTTGTGATTCTTTATCTGCTAGAGAGTGGGATTTAAGCGGGCTCCCTGCTATGTGCTTCTCCACATAGACACACACCCGCAAGGGCAGTCTTTGAATATGTGTGTTTCACCTGCGTGGTCGGGAGTGCCCTCACCTCGAGTCTGTCTTATGCCATGAGCTTTGCTTGGCATCCATTGCTGTTGGCCATACATGACATCGCGATCCCCTCCCTGTTCAGCGCCCAAAGTGTAGATAGGATGAGAGCTTGGAAACTCTCAAAGTGCCTCTCTCCTGTTTGGAAATTGAAAAAGCACACAGATAATTGCTTTTGTTGGACCACAGTCCCGAACAGCAAAAGACATTTTCAACATCTGCCCTTCCTTTGATTGGTGCTACATCCTCTCTCTTTTTGGCTACTATTCATTATTCTGCATTATATCATTACCGAGAAATCTTCTCCAAGCCAGTATTTTCATTTGGATTCATTTGGAAAGATGACTTGGATTCAGGGTATTAACCTGATCCAGCCCCACACAAACCCATAATAGACTATGACACACCACATAGAGATAAATGCTATAGAGAGAGCTGTGTTTCAGGCTTAAGGATCTGATCCTCTCTATTGTGCCAGAAATACCATATCCTCAGGCGCAGAGGGGTAAAATATGTCTCCTAGTTTATCTCCTTTACTGAGGGAAAGGGGAAAGGAAAGAATCAGGGCTGTCCGAAGCTCTGCTCTGGGCTCACACAGCACTCATGCTGCAGCCCCAGAGTTCCTCTGTGGGTGTGGAACACACACACACACAGGCACACCAGGCACACACAACCCATACTGCTGATCCATCGCTTATGTGTTGGTTCTGTGAATTTTCCTGTGTCAGGGAGGAATCATCCTTTTGAGTGTCTCAGTGGCACTTTATGCTCACCATGCTCCTTGATTAGAATTCAGATTTCTTCCCTTGGTCAAAGCTCATTGGTTTCATCTCACTGGCATTCATTCTGTAGGGAGAATTTTCAGGAGTCACTGAATACTCCCTGGCCTCCTTCCTTCCAATCACTAATCGAATAACTTTCTGTATCTATTTTATCTTCTGGTTCTGCTGTCAGATACTTGTCATACTATTAGCAGGAATTCCATGAAAAATTTAACAGGAAAAAAATGTTGATTCCCCAAAGTGTACTACTGGAATACATTATTTCCTTATCCTGTGGGTAACAGCCTTCAAAATGCATACCTTTTAGTGAACATTTTAACCCAGGCAGAAAAAAGTATGAAAAGAGTGAGAAATGATCTCATTCTAAATCTAGCATCTAAGGAAAATATTCAAAAATTCAAGCAGAAAAATTTAAAGTGTCTTATTTTTAAAAAACACTTTTTATCTGTACGTTTTGTTAGTAGGGTCTACCAAAGGACCACTGTTGTATGCTTTACTTCATAATCATAAAATATGACTGTCTTTAATTAGCTCTTTATATGTAACAGAAATTCTAGTACCAAATATTTTACATTTTGGATACTAGAATTTCTATTCTACATGGGAATTTTACTTAATAATTTTTGCCATTAAACTTGATGGCATAATCGATCACAGTGGTTTGAAGACTCATTTTATTTTATTCTATAATCATGTTTTTGTGCTTCTCATCTAAACGACAACATCCCCACAAAAAGATATCGTCATTTAAGCATCTTAGTTCAGGCTGCTATGACAAAGTATTATAGACTGGGTGACTTACAAACAGCAGAAATTCACGTCTCACGGTTCTGGAGGCCAGAAGTCTGAAATTAGAGGACCAACATGGTTGGGACCTGGTGATGGGCTCCTTCCAGGCTGCAGGCTGCCTACCTCTCCATGTGTCCTCACTGCATGGAGAGAGATGAAGCTGGCTCTCCGGCCTCTTTTAAGCGGGCACTAATCCCATGCACGAGGGCTCCAAATCACCTCCTTGTGACTAATCACCTCCCAAAGGCCCCACTTCCAAATCTCATTACATTGGGGATTTGATTTCAACATAGGAATTTTGAGGGGACAAGAACATTCAGTCCCTCATGTCACTTAGGAAAACATTTTTTTCTCAGACATTTCAGTAGCCACACAAGTTGTGATTTTGAACCTAGTCAAGCTTATCTCTTAATCTGTCTTCATCAGGCCCTTAGAAAAAAAGCCTTAATTTACTTCCATGTGTTTGGTCTTTGAAGGGATACTGAAATGTCAGTACCCAACCAGCGTTTCCAAATATCTAAACCTTGGTTGAAATGCATACAAACATCTGGTTTGAGGTGATGTGTCACATTTTATCTAAATATTTCAGCAGTGTGCAGAAAAAAAGACTGACTTCTGAGTCATCACTGACTGATTCTCCATTCCTTTCCAGTGCTGATGATTCTTTTGCCTGAGAACAGGGGTATCTGTGTTCCCCACATGGGTGGGGCTGGGGTTCATCCCGGGCCTTGGAGGGGGAGTTTGCATCGCTCACAACCAAGTGGGCTTGTGAGCTAGCTGGCAGTGCTCCTGGGGATTGGTTGCGTAGGCTGTAGGGGGAGGAGGGTTTGTCCCCTTCCTTCTTCTCCCCATTCCAGGTGGGAAGGTAAAATAGGTGAGCAAAGGGATGCTCTGTTTTCCTTTCTCCCAGGTGTGGCTCTATCAAAATGAAAAATTCCTAAATAACTGCCAGAGTTGGGGAGCCCGGGTTCCCAGTTCTGGGTGAAGGAGCTCCTAGCAGCCTCTGTAGGAATAAAGGCTCAGTACAGTTGAGAGTCTGATTCTGCATTCTGACTCTTACTAGCTGGGTGATCTTAGGCAGCTTACTTTATGCTGCTGGCTTCTCTTTCTTTAGCTCTAGAGTCAGGTCCTTTCAACTCTAAAATGCAATGCCAACCTTGGCATCTCACTCCTGCTCTGGGGTTGACTCCCCTCCCCTCTTCCTCCATTCCAGGACTATCAGGTATTCCTGACACAGGTCTGCTGGGATTTTAATGGTAAGCTTGCAGGGAGAGAGGAGGAAACGAATATTTAAGGCAGGGACTCAAAGGTGCAATGCCAGTGTAGGACTGATCCTGAAAAAGGGCATCCAACAGCCAGAGTCCCTGGATTGGATGCTCTGAGGACCAGTCTGTGTTATACTCATGTCAAGGGGCCTGACCCCGTGACCCAAGCAGGCATCCAGATCCCACAGATGAAGGGAACACCGCAGCGGGATATGAGACCATCGTGATCCCACATCAGTCCATCTTCACTCAAACGAGGCCTCTCCAGGAGAGCCGGGGTGCAGAGGTCAACACTCAGGCTTCACCCAGGTTCGATGAGAGAATGAGGAAGAGAAAGGGACCAGGAAGTGGAATGCCATGAGGAAACTGAGCAGAGGGGATGGTCTCGCTGCAAGCCAGGCTTTCAGCCACATGACTCAGCCACGCAACCTCAGCCTTTCCCGAGGGTGCCTCGTGTGCCACTCGTGGATGAGGTTGTAGGGGGATTTTTAAAACCTACTTAAAATAGAATTAATACAAAAGTATGGGGAACAAGCTAAGTTTAGAACCAGACTGAACTTTGAAAGATGTTGTGTTATGTCATAGAACCTCCCTCACAAGCTTCTGGGATTTCAGGAATTTTTGGCTTAGGATCCTACAGGATCCTTTAGTCCATCTGGAATTAGTCCCCATCTGGCCTCAAGTCCATATCCTTTGGACTGCGCCAGGCTGCTTGGGGGTGCAGGTGTCTGGGGCCATCATTACCCCAAGACACAGGGCTGAGGGCAGGAGGTCCATGCAGGGACCCCCGCCCAGTCAGGTTTGGGTCTAACAGATATGGGGATGGGAGGGCCGAGCAACACACAGCCAGAGACTCCCCAGTCCTTCCAGCTGCCTTGGAGCTGGGAGGAAGCTTCCAGCACCACACCCCATTTCTCAATCCTGCCTTATTCTTGGATCCTAGACCCTGGTCTCCACGTTTGAGTGAGTTCCTGCTCCCTGCTGCTCAGGCTTCTCGGTGCTGACTGCCCAGATACCGAGCCCTTGTGTGCTGAAACAGCCTCCCTGCTCATCTGCCCCAGCTGCCCACCTGCAGGGCAGTGCTGGCCCTTCTTGGAGATGACTCTAGAAGCTTGCTGGAGAGAACTCATACTCCCTAGGGCTACCTGGCCGTCAGCCCATGGCCTTCCAGGTCAGATGCTTCTTTGCTCAATTATGCCCATTTCTGACCCAGCAAACAAATCCTAAGTAGTTACAGAAATGCTCAAAACTCCCAGATGAATAAACTTTATCCTCAATGTTTTTATCCAGTAGACCCAATAATTACCTCTGAGGTTAAATAGAAAAACTAGGGTATAGGAAGTGGAAAGTAAAGTAAGCAGAAGCAGGAATAGGGTGCAGAATTTCTCATTTGCATTTGTCTCTCGTGGCTCTTCTGTTTTTCACTGTGTTTGGATCTCTGAGAATAAATTTTTCAAATTGCATGTTAATTACTGCATTTGTGGCTTCTGTAGTATCAGACACTTTCAGAAAATATTACAGTTATAATTTCTAGATTAATAAAACTGGAGACAAAGTTGACCCAGTAGACATAATTTACTGTACTTCTCAGAAAGCTTCTGGTAAGGCCCCTCCTAAAATGTTATTAAGGAAAATAAACAACCATAAGGTAGAAAGCAAAGTCTTGTAAATTACAGCATCCAAAGGAGCTGAACCAAGTGAAGAGAATCACAGTGCCTGCTTATATTTTGTTGTTTACCTAAAATATGTGAGCAATTGGTAGTGAAGATTAAAAAAAAAATACCCTTCGAGTTTCCATCAAGTTTGATTGGCTTTGAAATTGTCAGGCCCTGTAGAGAAATAAACATAGCAAAGGCTTTGAGGACTACTCGGTACAAAAAGATGTGGCTGTATGTGAAGTATGGAAGACGCTTGAGGGATAGGGCCAGTGAGAAAACATACACACACACACACACACACACACACACATGTGCGCACACATGGCAAAGATGCCCCAGTCTGGGCTCGGAGGTCTGATTTATTTGGATTTTTTGTAAAGCTCTAGATAAAATCCCTCAGGAAAATAGTAGAGTTAAGGGAAAGATGAGCCCATACACAGAACAAAAGAGAGCACCAGGCCCAGAAATAGAAGAGGCAGCCCTAGGGGAGACCTGGGAGTTCCCTGCTTGTTCACACCCCTGTGGGTGCAGGGAACAAGGCTGAGGCTGAGTCTCCGGAACAACACAGGAGGAAGACCAGCTCCCCTTAGCATGTCTACATTGTAGGGTCATTTATAATGATGTCTATGTGGATTTTTCAGTCTGCTTTTTACTGAAAAAGCAATGGTCTTGGTAAAGGAACTCTTAGTCTATCTGTGTTTTCTGAACTCTGTCCTGCAGGACACAGCCTGGCTACCAGATGACTCCATAGGGCACCTGTGCCTGGAGGTGACAACATTGCTGAGGTGGACTCACCCCTTTCCTTACCCCATGGTGGATGCAGACCCTGCACTTGTGCAGCCTGCAGGGTAGGAAGAGGGAGCATGGGCTGAACTGTTAGGCCCAGACCCGCCACCCATGAGCTGTGACTGGGAACCCTCCGGAACTCACCATCTGGTTTTTTTCACCTATAAATGGAAGTTCTTGTCAACATGTATCTTATAAGAATCACAGGAAAAAACTTAACTAATCCTTTCATATAAGGATGTGGAAGCAGTTTTTAAAGTCAGACCTTTAGATTAAAGTGATATGTCAGTGTGGTCAATGCAGAAAAAGGCCACTCTATATAACATTCTTAATTTAATAGTGATAATGCCTAACATTTGCTGTGCACCAGGTACAACTCACGTGTGATGCATATCTGATCCTGTTTAATCCTCACAGAGACATTCACAAAACCCCACTGGACACGCAAGGACACTGAGGCACAGAGAGGCTGAAGAATGGGCCAAGCCCATGGAGCTGACTAGCAGAGTCAAGATCTTAACCCCAACAGCGAGATTCTGGAGCCCACCAGCTGACCCCCTCATCCTCCTATGTTTATGTAATTTCATACAATACGGTGTGTACATAGCTATGCCATAGGAGCTAATGTGATTGAAGCACCTCCTTGGTACAAACTCCTTGGTGTGCACTTTTTTTTTTTTTTTGAGATGAAGTTTCGCTCTTGTCGCCCAGGCTGGAATAAAGTGGCCCATCTCGCCTCACTGCAACCTCTGCTTCCTGGGTTCAAGCGAGTCTCCTGCCTCAACCTCCCAAGTAGCTGGGATTACGGGCACCCACTACCATGCCCGGCTCATTTTTTGTATTTTTAGTAGAGATGGGGTTTCACCATGTTTGGGCAGACTGGTCTCGAATTCCTGACCTCTGGTGGTCTGCCCTCCTCAGTCTCCCAAAGTGCTGGGATTACAGGCATGAGCCACTGCATCCTGGCACATCATTTAATCACATTCAACTCAGTGAAATCGGTGCAATCACCATCCTCATTGAAAACAATGCAGCATCCATATAGATAGTTCTAGTCCAAGATGTTTCTCTTCCTTAGGTAGGTCAACCATTGCCCTCTGCAGATACCCAGAGACTGCTTCCTTTCACTTGTGCGGTCACACAACCCAGTGGTGGGTTTTGCCTTCTCTGCAGTCCAAAGAGCTGATCCAAGTAGCTCACTGCTCAGGACACTGGCCCAGGCTTTTTCAAGGTGGCATCCAGACCCAGGGTGAGCACAAGAGGAAGCACAAGGGACCCATCACTAGGGACCATCCTCACCATCAGAGTTTCTAAATCATCTTTGCCGACCTGTGTTTATTTTGTTTTCAGAAGAGTGTTAGCCAGAGCCCTGAGCACACCATTGAGTGACTTGGAGGGTTCTGAAATTCTTGCTTTATGTTCGTGCACATGAATGTGGTAAATATATATATACATATAGATGACTATGTATATATATATATAGATGACTATATATGTAGATGACTATATATATATATAGATAGATAGATAGATGACTATATATATATATAGTCATCCATAAAACTTAATTCTGCAGAGCTGGCCTCTCCTTACACATTTGGGGATTTCTGTGAATAAGCCTGCCATTCAATTCTAGGGAAATAACATGAATGCCCTTGGCCAACCCCTGAGTGGAATTGTACAGGCCTTGGTACAGGTAAACCTCTCAAAGAGAGCTGTCCTCTTCAGTCTTCTCACTCATCTTCCATCCTCTCAATCTAAAGCATTAATCAGCCCACCCCAGTGGCTCACATCTGTAATCCCGGCACTTTGGGAGGGAGGCTGAGGCCAGAAGATCGTTGAAGCTCAGGAGTTTCAAACTAGGCAGTTCGAGGGGGAACAAATCAGCCAGGCATGGTGGCACACACTTGTAGTCCCGGCTACTTGCCAGGCTAAGGCAGGAGGACTGCTTGAGTCCAGGAGGTTGAGGCTATAGTGAGCTGTGATCACACCACTGCACTCCAGCCTGGGTGACAGAGTGAGACTTTGTCTCAAAATGAATGAATGAATAAATAAATAAATAAATAATAAAACACATGAATATCTCACATGGCCACATCTTCACAAGTAAGGTTATTAAATGCTAAAATAACTTAGTTGCTTCAAAGCTGCAGCTTCTCACCAATTCTGCCACTAATGAAGTGAATAAGCCTGAGGGCGTCATCCTGGGGCAATGCAGTTGGCTGTCCGTGTCCCCCCTGGAGGGCAACAGGTATTCCCATGCTCTTGCTTTCTCCGTGATGGGCCATCTTCATCACAGGAGAAGATAACAAAATCATGGAGTTAGAAAGTATGCCTCATTCTGTCCCATCCTGTCACTTGACAAGTGAAGGATGCCTGGCCCGGCAGTGTGCAGAAGGCTCAGGGTATCCCGCTCAGGTCTCCCGGTCTCCATCTCAGGCACCGTGTCCAGCTCACATCATCAGGGGGTTTGATCGGAGCTCAGGTGTGCACTCGTGTCACCCGGTGGAAACGTTTTTCTGCTTTTCTGCGAATATTTCTGTTTATACCTCAAGAATGTTGCTTCTTCAGTGAGCTATGAGCATAATGCGCTTTAGGCTGTGTCTAAATGATGTATTTCTTTAACTAAAAAGCAAAAACTCAGATGGTTTGTGCCATATTTCTATATATTTAGAAACAGCTGGTTGATTCACTGGATTTTTAATTTTTCACAGGAGTGTTTGATGTTGGGGAGACTGTGCCTTTAAAAATCCTCTGAGGAAAGAAGATTTCTCTAAAAATTTTCTCTCATAAATATTTTATGTTTCACTGGATTACTATGAACAGAAATTCGGTGATGGAAGAGATGCACCTTCTCTCCCCCCACACCAACCAAAGGCCCATTTCCAATCATGGCCAGTTTCTGCCACCTGGGAACCTGCCCACCTAAGCCCCTTTTCAGGATTCAGTTGCCTTCAAACCCCTCTGTCACATTTTAGAATTACTCTTCCGATTGATTTGTGCTATCTGCTGCTGCAATTTTGAATAAACAAGCCTGAATATTTGGTCAAAATGCTTAAGTCACCTGAGTTACAAAAAAATACAGCAAGACTGATTTCATGACGGGCATAACAGACACCCAATATATATTCATTAGGTATATATTCTATCAATATTAAATATTTATTAATTTTAATATACTATAATATTAACATATAATTACTGTATGTTATATAGTAATAAAATATTTATATAAATGAATGTATAATTACGAATATAAAATATATTGAATTGAATGATATCCCTCAGGGTTAATATATACGGGTAAGTAAAATGATTTGATTCGAAGAGCTACAAGAGCCTGCATGGAAAGAGGAGCTAATATTTACTGAATATGCAGTAGGTGCTAAGAGTGATGCTGGATGCTTCCTAAATGATCTCATTAAATCTTCACAGAAACTTAGGGGATAGAGCCTACTTTCTCCAGTTTACCAGTAGGAAGCCTCAAGTCTCAGATAGGTGAAGGAACTCGCTCAGGGCTGCACAGCTAGCAGCCAGAGAAACTTGAAAGTTAATCTAGGGCCGGACGCAATGGCTCACGCCTGTAATCCCAACACTTTGGGAGGCCAAGGTGGGCAGATCACGAGGTCAGGAGTTCGAGACCAGCCTGACCAACATGGTGAAACCCAGTCTCTACTAAGAATATAAGAATTAGCCAGGTGTGGTGGTGTGCACCTGTAATCTTAGCTACATGGGAGGCCGAGGCAGGAGAATCGCTTGAACCTGGGAGGTAGAGGTTGCAGTGAGCCAAAACCAAATCACTGTACTACTGCCTGGGTGACAGTTTGAGACTCCGTCTTCCAAAAAAAAAAAAAAAAAAGAAAAGAAAGATAGTCTAGGTCAGTCTTGTTCCATAGGCCGTGGCTTCACCCCTTTATGCTCCCTGGAACCTGCTTCCTTATAGGGCTCCAGTAGTTACCCCTACTCTGCCTGGAAAATTCTACCACTGGGTGCACTCGGCAAGATTAGAAAGCAGAACTCCAAAAGTCCATGATGAACATGCACCCATGTGGCCTGCCATGGAACTGGTGAGGTGGGAATCTTTCTGCCTCTTTTACCTGAGTGTGGAGGAACATATCAGATGGGCTGACTATACCTTTGCATGGCTGCTAAGGCCTAGCAGCTTTGACATGATAGGACCCTCACCTCCCAGCATAACTGAGAAGCAGTGACTCAGGAGCCAGAAGACCCAGGAGAGCCAGAGAGAAGGAGGAGTGAACAACCCAGGTGTTTTTCACCAAACATTTATGTACTTGGAAATATTCAGCGGGTTGCGCTTTTTCTTGAGCACAGGAATGCGTGATGCCACCTCCTTTCTCTGATCAGACGCAGTCTGCTCTTCGCACAGGGAGCTGGGCTAATGAGGTCGCTCTCTTCTGAGATGATGTTATTGTGGCCATAGAAAGGAAAGAGAATAAAGGAAGGATAAACCTTGGCTTGCAGAAAAAGTCAGGTTCTTGTCACACGACCAAGAAAGATCAGGCTTGCGGATACATAGAAGGGCGAGGAGCGGAATTTATTGGTAAAAAAGGAAAAAGGAAAAACAATTCAGCAAAGTGAGATGGAGTCCTGCTAACACGCTTGGCACCTCACGGACTGAATTCCAGGTCCCCATCCAGGAACAGGAGAGGCCCGGCTCCTCCCCGCTGCAAAGGGCGCAAACTTCCTGCAGCTCCACCCTGTCTCCCAGTGTGCAGGCTGATGGGAGATTCTCCAGGGAGCCCTTTTTACTTGGTTGTCTCACTTGGGACCTGAGAGTCCTGTGACAGTCAGCCACAGTAAGACAAGGAGAGTTAAACCTGGGGGTAGCGAGCCCCAGGGTGGGGGAGAGGAGGCACTGCCATGTGCTGCCTGCCTCTCACCCAGGCACGCCACCCAGGTCCAATTTGTTCCTTGCCCTTTGGGTTCTGATAAGCCAGTGAGTAAAAACAAAAACTTATAAGAAAAGGTTATTTAAAAATAGATTTGCTATATATCAGAAACAGCTGTTAATCAGGGAGGTGGAACATCTTCCTCATGCCAGGCTTTATCATGTTTATGAAAGTTGTAAATTCATTCAAGTTAACAAGTGTTTGCCTGGCACTTGCCATGTGCTTTCTTGAATGATGCCTGGTAGGAACATGAAGAACAGTTACCTGACAATTTAACTATGACGGTGCCCCTTCCACTGTGGGTCTCAGGGTTGGACATTCTGTGTCATCTTAAAGAGGTGGCCCTTATCAGAGGGGAAGAGCAGGCTTTGAAGGGCTGGCCCCGCTGACCAGCTCCGGGACCTTGGCTGAGTTACTCAGTTCCTCTGACCTTCAGTTTTCCCATTTGAAAGGTATATAAATACTACTGAGACAGCCAGGTCGGAAGGGCTCCCTGGCAGAACCTGCAACTGACCTGCACACTGGGAGGAATGCGCACTGGGGTGGAGCCTGAGGAAGTTCCCCATTTGCAGCCGGGAGAATCTTGGCCCCTCCTTTTCCTGGGTGGAACCTGGGATTCAATCTGTGAGGTAGGAAGCCGCATGAGCAGGAACTTGGCTTTGCAGAGTCCCTGTTTCCCTTTTTGCTCTGTAAATTCCATTATTCTCACCCTTCAAAGTGTCTACGAGCCTAATGTTTGACGGCCATGTGACGAGGGCTTGGCTCTTTGCTGAACTAAGGAGAAAGTCCTACAACACTATCTCTTTTTTGCGAGTACATTTGAAGATGAAATCGCATCATGAATTCAGTAGCACGGCCTCTGGCTCCTAGTAGGCTCTCATCGTTATTACAGCTAAGGAAGTAGGCCTTTTACTTGGAGTTCCTGCGTGTGTGGCAGAGCAAGGCCTCAACACATTTGTGAGAGGCTAGGTTCTGCTTATTTTAAAAAGCATCATCAAGATTTGATGAAAGGTTACAAGTAGGACAGCTGAAAACAAACATTTTCAGTCTGCAGTATCGATGCAAAAAGGGTTTCCCTGCTTTTCAGTGGTGTGATTTGAGAAGCACTGACTGAAGTGTTCAGATCCGCGAGAGGGAGGGAGGTGGTGAAGGAGAGAAGAGGGAGGCCTCTTAGCCAAAATTTGCAGGTGTTAAATATAAACCCCAAATTGATTACTGTGACTCCTGAGAGTGGGGAAGGAAGTGGGTGGGTGGACGGGTAGGGTAGGAGTGGCAAAATCAGGCCTGAAACCAAAGATTCCGCATGATGCATCTTAACTCCCTCAAATTTCCTTCCTTCTCATGGGGGTGGGATTTACATAAGCATTTTCTTGAGTCCAGATAACAAAACCATGCCTTGAAAGACATTTCACTTTTTCTGCCCGTAATCAAGGCTGGTACCTTCCAAGATTCAGAGATCCTTGATCAACAACAACAAAAAAATGTCCTCACCATGTTCTGAAAGCCTTCCAAAGCATGGCAGAATGAAGAAAAGGGAGATGGCAAATCTTACCGCCAGCCTGGGGGCCCAGCTGCCTTCTCTCCAGAAACGTTTTCATCTCACCACACAGCGCTTCACATGCACCCTATTCAAAACCCACACTAGCTTCTTGATTTCTTGCACAACGGAAACTAATGTTAGACCTTTGTACTAAACGGTAATAAACGTTAACCCTTTAAAGAGTATTCACTGTTTGCCCCCCAAGAACCTGTAAAACCATGTCCATTTCACACACACAGAGCAAGGCTGCCTGCAGAAAGAGGGAGGTGTGTGTTGTTCCAATGAAAGATGTCTTTTTAAAGCGCAGCATTGTTACTACTGGCACATTATATCTGAAATGGATGCTCTCTTGAATGATAGCACTTCCTTATTGCTGGTATCCACCCATCACTCTTCTTAAAAGCACGTGCTGTATAGCATTTGCTGTGTTCCTCCAAAAGAAAAATTTTAGATGATTTACATACCTAACTGCTCCTAATTGTTATTCAGAATAAAAGGTTGCACTTCTTAAGTGCTCCCCCCCTTTTAACACTGTTTTTAGTACCTCCATTTAAAACTGAAAATAAAGAGGCTTTTGCATGTGAATGGGTTGCTATAAGTTCATGGACCGTGGACGTGGACGCATCCATCCTTGTGGCTGGGCGTGGGCTCGGGAGCGCATATACAGCTTGCACCACTCTCCTGGGAATGCACCTGGGACTAGGCAAGGCCTTATGAGCTGGCATGCTTCAAGGCTCTCTAGAGGTCATAAATGAATGAGATTTTCTGCCCAAACTTTGGAAATTTAAAGTTTTTTTGGCAGGTAAAACCATTCCATCCATGTGTCTCCTGCTCTGGGCTGGGGATAATGAATCC
Source organism: Cacajao melanocephalus (assembly GCA_963573385.1). Lineage (NCBI taxonomy): Eukaryota > Metazoa > Chordata > Mammalia > Primates > Pitheciidae > Cacajao > Cacajao melanocephalus. Next base: position 164,407 of record CAUYLG010011806.1, on the reverse strand, counting down.
CACATCTAAAATGACCCCACACTGGTAGACACCAGGCTAAGTTTAAAGTCCTCTTAGAAGAAAGTTTCCAAAGATCCTGTACTATTCCATGATTCTTCCTTTAAGCTTTATCTATGCAACTAAAGTCATGTCTTGATCAAATGATGGACATGCATTGTAAGAAATGTGTCACTACGTCAGAGGCATGTAAACCAGAGCAACTCCATCCTGAGTAGGGGCTGGGTAAAATGAGGCTGAAACCTTCTGGACTACATTCCCAGACAGTTAAGGTGCTCTGAGTTAGAATGAGATAGGAGGTCGGCACACTATACAGGTCATGAAGACCTTGCTGACAAAACAGATTGCAGTAAAGAAGCTGGCTAAAACCCACCGAAACCAAGATGGTGATGACAATGACCTCTGATTGTTTTCACTGCTACACTCCCATCAGCGCCATGACAGTTTACAAATGCCGTGGCAATGTCAGGAAGTTACCCTACATGGTCTAAAAAGGGAAGGCATGAATAATTCACCCCTTATTTAGCATGTAATCAAGAAACAACCATAAAAATTAGAAATAGCAGCCCTCTGGGCTGCTCTGTCTATGGTGTAGTCATTCTTTTGTTTTCTTTTTTACTTTGCTTTCTTTTTCTAAATTTTTTATTTTTGAGGACAGAGTTTCACTCTTGTCACCCAGGCTGGAGTACAATGGCTTGATCTCAGCTGACTGCAATCTCCGCCTCCTGGGTTCAAGCAGGTCTCCTGCCTCAGCCTCCCGAGTAGCGGGGATTACAAGTGTGCACCGTCACACCCAGCTAATTTTGTATTTTTTAGTAGAAATGGGGTTTCACCATGTTGGTCAGGCTGGTCTCGAACTCCTGACCTCAGGTGACCCACCTTCCTTGATCTCGCAAAGTGCTGGGATTACAGGTGTGAGCCACTGTGCTCAGACTGTTCCTTTACTTTCTTAATAAACTTGCTTTCACTTTACGAACTTGACCTGAATTCTTTCTTGTGCAAGACCCAAGAACTCTCTCTTGGGGTCTGGATCGGGACCCCTTTCTTGTAACAGTTATGTGATTTTCTTGTGCTAACATCACAGAGTGGACTTACACAAACCTAGATGGTATATCCTGTTACACATCTTGGCTCTATGGAATGGTCTATTGCCCCTAGGCTGCAGACCTGTACAGTATGTGACTGTACTGAATAATGTAGGTAGTTGTAACACAAGTGTAACTATCTGTTTACCTACACTTATCTAGACACAGAAAAAGTACCATAAAAACATACTATAATCTTATACAAACACCGTTGTGTGTGTGGCCTGACATTGACCAAAATGTTGTTACGCAGTACATGACTGTGTTACTGGAAAGGGGTCCTGATCCAGACCCCAAGAGGGGGTTCAAAATAATGTCTACTTCATAGTCAGAGCAGCCTGGAGGGCTGCTGGTGGCCCATTTTTGTGGTTATTTCTTGATTATATGCTAAACAAGGGGTAGATCATTATTGAGTTTTCCGGGAGAGAGGTGAGCAATTCTCGGAACTGAGGGTTCCTTCCATTTTTACATCATATAGAGTAACTTCCTTAGGTGGCCACGGCATTAGTAAACTGTCATGGTGCTGGTGGAAGTGTCTTTTAGCATGCTAATGCATTATAATTAGCATATAGTGGGCAGTGACGAGAACCAGAGGTCACTTTCATCGCCATCTTGGTTTTAGCAGGTTTTGGCCGGCTTCTTTACTGCATCATTTTTATCAGCTGCCCTTCTGCCCTTTGCCCATCCCACCGAACAGGTCTCAGTGCACACTGAGGGTGTGAGGAGCCATATCACACACCTTGAGTGGCTCTATTTTCAGTGATCCCATGCTTCCACATTCCCTATGAAACAGCCTCTCCTTCTCTCCTTATTATTGTCCCTTGGAACACCTAGGTTTTCCAAAACAGGAGTCCCTCCCCAATGAGAGGATCACGAAGAGTTCCAACCTGCAAGCCCAACACATCCCACAATGGGACTTGGTCCTTCTGCAACAATACAAGACTACATGGCAGGCTGCTGTTGGCCCTTCTGAGTCAAAGAAGAGTCCTTGTAAGATGACAACATTACGCCCTTCGTGGGTTTTTATAGGGCTAAAGGGTTTTGCCCAATTCAGCTGAGACATGGGTGCTCTGCAATTATCCCTGTTAGCTGCCAGATGTGTTGAAGTGGAGCAGTGCATTTTGGCTTCCTCAGAAAAACAGCTTCCAGGTTTCCTCTTGAGTTGGCCTGAGGCTCACAGAGAAGGTTTTCTTAAGTTGATGTACAGCCATTAGTTGGATGCCTGGGGAGACCACAATGGTCCCCTGGGGTGGCCATGTGAGCCCAGCCTCTGTAGAGAGCCAGTGCAGGGCTTTGGGCAGGGCTCCTTTGCCAGCAGCTCCAGTTCCACAAGTTCTCATCCTCCTTCTGACCAGACATCCTCTGCTGCTGGGTGCTTCCAACCTCTGGTATTACCCTGCGTTTGTTCTCAAAAGACTTCTTTTGATACCACCCTTGGATAAATGTGTTTTGAATTTCACCACTACTCCAAAGTAATTCTGAATTCTAGTCACATTCTGTCTGGTAGAGTCACACTCTTCTCTGTCATCCCTTCCACAGTCCACTCTAGGGATCACGCCAGATTGGTGTCATCTGCAACTTAATGAGCACGATCTCTATTCTCATCAGTCCCTACAGGTAAGAGCAATTCTACCTCATCTGCAACAATTTGAAAGGAACCACTGGGAACTCACCTAGGGAAGTGAGAGTTGCAGAAACATTCTTTTTCCATCTTCCTCCCATTTCCTGTCCTTTCCCAGTTCTGTCCATAAGCTACTGGTGAGCTCAGTCATTCTGCAAAGGGATCTCTCCAGGAACCAGGCTCCCCACCATCCCAAGGACATGCTGACTTCCCATCAGTGAAGGAGCCTTTACAAACATCCCCCCACTCCTTCCCTCTATCACCTCCTGGCATTCAGAACCATAATGATATTCATTCCGGATGTTTGCAACTTTAGAACACAACATGCTGATTTTCTGACATTAAACGCACTGATGGCTATGTGAGAGTTCTAGAAATATGTTCCCCCCTCTGTACTGGGAGTAGGGAATTGCATTTGTTAGAGTCTCCCAGATGCTAAAAGAAGAGAAATGGGCTGAGAATGGTGAGCTGGATAGAGTCCAAAGCTGCTGTGTAATCTCTCTGACTCTTCCTTGGCCAGCTCCTCCACGTGTGATAGCACGTTGTGCACACAGCTCCCACAGAGGAAGACCTGCCGGTTTCAGCCTTAATGAGAGACCAACCTGTGTGCATGGCCAATTTGAAGAAGTGGGGAAAAAACACCAAAACTGTAATTGTCTGGCTTCTATTCCCCAAAGTGAATCCAGGGTCTTAGGCTGTTTCCTGAAGCCCCAAAGCCAAGGCTGCAATCTGCCATGGGGAGGGGTGCAGCTCACACATGATGCTGTGCTGCTGCGTTACCCACCAGGACAACTCCGCCCCGCTAATGGCCTTGGGTACTTGGGGTGGGCTTCTCCCTGAACACAGATCAGGAATGCAGGCTCCTTTTCTACTTAATCCCTGCAACTCTCCATAGGCAAGACTAGCTTTCCACAAGGAAGCCAAGCTGTTCGTCTCCTCTCTCTGCCAGGGGCTTGCCTTGCAAACTGCTGTGGGAATGACTTTTCCCCTAGGACCTATCTAGGTGCAGAATTATATTTAGATGGCTACTATTTTCTCATGGTCAATATTCCTCTTACTACCACCTGTCATTTTCACCTGTTGTTCTGGTATTCAATTCTAATCCTCATACTCTTTGCAAAGCTTCCACTTTGTTCTGTAATATTTCTAGGTTCTTTCTAGAGGAAGCAAGTTGAATTAAAATTTAAAGAGGAAAGAAAATAATCATGTGGGAAGGTGTACGAAACTCTCGAAACAGAATATGCATTTGTTTCTGAATTCAGATTTCAAGTGTTTTAGTCACACAGTGTCGGATGTGAAGATGATAGAATTCATGGATTACTCTGACGATCAATGTTTGAGATCTTAAAAGTCAGAACAGCTTTTAATTCCAATATCCACTCTATGGATATGTATTTAATTCCAATATACACTCTATGGAGAGCCTAGGTGAAGCTGAAGGAAGAAAAACACAGTTTAAAATGTCCAGATTTTCTTTCCAACCAGAAAGATTCTCCAATCAGAAAGCTGATTTTGTCAGGCCAATAACTAAAACTTTAAACTCAGATAAAACTTGAAAAACATATAAACAAACAACTTTTCCCTTTGAAACACTCTGTGTATATTTTTAGAAACCTATTTTTTTTTTAAGACAGAGTTTCGCTCTTGTTACCCAGGCTGGAGTGCAATGGCGCGATGTCGGCTCACCATAACCTCTGCCTCCTGGGTTCAAGCAATTCTCCTGCCTCAGCCTCCCGAGTAGCTGGGACTACAGGCGCGTGCCACCATGCCCAGCTAATTTTTTAGTAGAGACGGGGCTTCACCATGTTGACCAGGATGGTCTCCATCTCTTGACCTCATGATCCACCCGCCTTGGCCTCCCAAAGTGCTGGGATTACAGGCTTGAGCCATCACGCCCAGCCCCTAGAAACCTATTCTTTAACAGCACATTTTATCTGCTGTAATAATCTTTTAGTGAGTCAATAACTCCGCCAACGAGACAATGAGCAAAATAACAACTTGCTCCATTATTTTCTTTAAAGTCCAGGTTTTACTTATCCTTCTTTCTTTGTTTTCAAAGAAAGAAGAAAAGAAGAGCAACCAAGAGATGCAGTGGATTTGGAACAGGGATAATCATTCAGTGACAGACATCTGGGTATGAGAGTTGTATCGCCCATGTCCGAGGCCAAAGGACTGTTGTCACCACCTTCCTAGGTGTTCATGCAGTACCAGCTCAAGCTGCAGGGAAGCATGTGGGTTCCCCTGAGCCACATGGAACCCTCCCTCACCATCATTTAAAACTTTAATCAAGATTATTTTCCTGAATTTAGGTAAATTTATTGGTTTTATAGATACATCTATGGCTATGCCTAATGAAAATCAAGACAATCTTTTGAAAAGCCAATTCGAAAGAATACATACGTGTGTGGGGTAGGGCGTGGGGAGAGAAACGGAGGCAGAGAGACAGCAACAGAGAGAAAGAGAGAGGACACATTGAACCTCTATGTAACCATTGCATATGAAAAAAGATTAGGATGGGTATGGGGGCTCATGCCTGTAATCCCAATGCTTTGGGAGGCTGAGGCAAGAGGACCACTTGAGGCCAGGATTTCAAGAACAGCCTGGGCAACATAGTGATACCCCCAAGTCTACAAAAAAAATTTTTTTAGTTAGGTGACTGTCGTGCTGTACACCTGTAGTCCCAGTCACTCAGGGGGTGGAGATGGGAGGATTGCTCGAGTACAGGAGTTCAAAGCTGCACTGAGCCATGATTGCACCATTCCCTCCAGCCTGGGCAACAGAGAGAGACCTTAAAGAGAGAGAGGGAGAGAAAGGAAGGAAGGAAGGAAGGAAGGAAGGAAGGAAGGAAGGAAGGAAGGAAGGAAGGAAAAAAGGAAAAAGCATATATATGAATAAAACAAGGTTATATGTGAAATAAACTGTATGTTATTCATCCCTCTAAGGGTCTAAAGCCTATTAGAAATAATATGTTTAGGCCAGGCACAGTGGCTCACACCTGTAATCCCAGCACTTTGGGAGGCTGAGGAGGGAGGATCACGAGGTCAGGAGATCGAGACCATCCTGGCCAACATGGTGAAACCCTGTCCCTACTAAAAATAGAAAAATTAGCTGGGTGTGGTGGCGCATGCCTGTAGTCTCAGCTACTTGGGAGGCTGAGGCTGGAGAATTGCTTGAACCCAGGAGGCAGAGGTTGCAGTGACCCAAGATTGCACCACTGCATTCCAGCCTGGTGAAAGAGGGAGACTCCGTCTCAAAAAGAAAAAGAAAAAAAGAAATAATATGGTAACTTTATGAATGCAATAAGTTATTTTTGATACATTCTCCTTGTCATATGGACTCTTTAGAGCATTTACATGATAAGTTGAGTCTAATTCCACAACTTCTGCCTAGGCGTATAGGAAAGCCTTGCAAGGGTTTATCTAGTGGAATAGCCTCTCATTCCCAACCCCTCCTGGCCCAGAATAAAGAAAACCTGTCCCAAGCTCTTGGTCCACAGAAGAGGTGACACGGTGCTCTCAGGCATTGCTGAAAAAGCACAAGAACAGCACAGAACCCCCAGAGGACTGGGCCAACCAAGTACACCCTGACCTTTAGGAGAAAAGAGGAAAATGGAGTGAAGAAGTGTTTCTCTTTTCTGTGCTCTGGCACCTATCCATTGGCATGGAAAGGCAACCAAGTCAGAATGGACTTGAGAAAATTAGAGTGGACTTATGTGGACACTTACAGGGAGACAGTCACCAGCAACACTTACAGATGGGGCCACAGATCTCCACGGCAGCAAGGTTGGGCACAGGGCAGGCCTGGGATCAGGCAGGATTTGTGAGCACGTTGGGGCCCCCTAGGCTGCTCCCCTAGAAGGACAGGTCTCATGGGCTGCACTCCAGGTGGCCCCAGCTGAGCTCATCTTTGTACAGACTGCACTCTGTCCAAGCACAGAACCTGGAAGTGGAGCCAAGGGAGGGTTTTCTCCTCCTGTAACGTTGGAGAGGGCATTGCATTGTTGTAGACTACATGAATGAAGGAGAATCTGGCACGAGGACTCTTTCCATCCTCCTGGCTGTGGAGTGAACAGGTGGCCCCAAATCTGTCTATGTGGTGGGGGGCGGAGGCGGGTAGGGAGAGGATGTATCTGAAAATATAATGTCCTGAAACTTAAATCTGAACCACATAAAGGAGAAAGAATAAGCTCTAAGGTAGCACTCCCAACATTTTCCACTGAAATATCAGAAGAAACTGCTTATGCTTGGATAAGAAGGGGCAGGTATTGGCCCAAAGCCACCCCCTACAGTCACAAAATGCATCCGAAGCCTTAGTTTTTGTATTTAAATCGCATGATGATTTTGTATCCTATTGCATAGTAGATCTGTGATTGTTTTAATATAAATGTATGGTTTGAAGTTCTCAGTTAAGTTACTTAGCTTGTTCCCCCAAAACCATGTGGTAAAGCGATGCTTTGGGAAGACACCCCACACTTGTTCTGTGACTTGGTTTCTGCAACCTGATACCTCCCCTGCACCTCTTGGTAGGTATGAATTTAACAAGCACAGCTAGGGAACAGGAGCTCTGCTCCTGAAACAAACAGAGAGAGGCCATAGTGGCAGGAGGAGGTCACACAGCAAGGAAGGAGGGGAGATCAATGCAGCCAGCGCCTGCCCCTCAGGGCACCCCACTTCAGGGCCACCCCATTCTGCTCACCGGAGGACTCAACCACTAGCCGCCTTTGCACACCCCAGCCCAAATGTGGAAATGACTTGCTTCTGGTGGTTTCTCTTAACCTAGCTGAGACAGGTAATTTGTTTTTTTCAAAGAAATTGGGAACCAAATAAGGAGAAAATAGGCAAATAAGTAAAAGAAACATAAAAAAAAATCAGCTTTCTTGCCTCTGCATGTGCCCTCACCCGTGACAGCCACAATTACCTCAGATGAATGGAAGGCCGTGCAGTGTTTTACCCTGCACTAGCTCACGCCGCCTTGCCAGGGGTGGTCTCCTGGACACCCCGAGAAGGAACTGTCATCAGGGTCCAGGTGCGGCTTAAGACATAGCTCCTCTCCCGGCTTCTTCTCCCTCTTCTTGCTCTCTCCATCTATATGTGTGTGGTGTGTGTATTGCATATGTTCTGTGCATGTGTTGTGTGCCATGTGTGCATTATGTGAGTGTGTACTGAAGATAATGTGTTTTGAGTGTGTTGTGTGTGGTGTGTGACTGTTTAGTGTGTGCCGGCTGTGCTACATGTGTGTGCTGTGTGTTGTATGTATATGTTGTGTGTGCCGTGTACGTTGCGTGTTGTGTTGTGTGTGCTGTGTTGTGTGAGTGTGCTATATTTGTGTGTTGCATTTGTGTGTGATGTGCATGTTGTATGAGTGTGCTGTGTGCTGTATGTGTGTTGCATTTGTGTGCTGGGTTGTGTGCTGTGTATTGTGTGAGATCCACATACATAAATCTGGACATAGTATAGTGAATCTCAAGACCAAACAGAGCCCCTACCTATCTTTGCCACTCACCCAGAACCCTTCCCTCAGTAATTCCACCTGAGAAGTTTATTCTTCACCAGGAGATAGTAAGGATTGGGTGACTGGAAGATTAAATAATCCCAACCCTCAGGCAAGATGTCAATTTCTATACACAGGATTTGCCTCAGCTTTGTATTCTACCAAGTGTTAAATAACACTAAATTCATACAATAAATATAACAGTCACATAGTGATTCTAGCTGTAGAATAGTAAGAGTGCAGCCTTTTCACAAAAGCGTAATGCAGAATAAAAGCACCAAGCTTCCATTGAGAATGTGCAGGAGGTTAAAAGTAGTTGAATTTAATTATTTCATTACAGCCCATAGTATAGTACATGCAGGTAGACAATATTTATATAACAATATCAATGATATATTTTAGGCTTTCCCTATAGCATAGTAGAGAAATTGGCACAGAGGAAAAAAGGATTCACTTCATTGGAAATGATTCACTCTTATTTCCAGACCAAACCCTACAATTGAATTCAGCTTCTAAAATTTGGGTAAATTGCCTGATTTCGTCTCCACTCTGACCTTTGGAATCTGGCTGATTAAGGCTGGGCCTGCTAACACAGCTGGTCTGTCCTTCTACTAAGCTGACCTGCTAGAAACCAGCCAATTCAGCCAGGCAACCAGCTACTAATCAGCCAGTTTCTAGTTAATCTTTACTGCTTACGAGTTCCAAATTTACTTACTGCCAGCATCCAGGGGGGTGAAGGGACCTGTCCTTTTTCCCATGAAAACAGGAAAGACAGTCTTCTGTGGGAAGAAGGGTCAATGTACAACTTAGAAAACAATCAGTGATGACCATTGAGCCCAGAGGCTGTGCTTCCCAGCCAGGCCACATGCACTGCGCACATCACTCTCTTGCCTCTGTCTCAGCTAGGTCCGCCCCCTCTCTCTGCACTATGACGAGAATAGAGCTGTGTAAATATGGGTGGCATTAGTGCACACTCCACCACCAGTGGAGATCCTCTGATATAAAAACAAGACACCACAATGAACTGCAGAGTCCTGCCTATGGTCTCTGGGTTTATGGGAAGGGCATTTTGCAGGCTAACTGGGTGTTAAGGATACGCTTTGGCTATCTCCCCTGTCAGGGTCAGTTGGAGGGAGAGCTAATCACTCAGTAAACAGAGAGAAGAGAGATGCTTATACTTAATAAGCCATTGCAAATGGAAAAAGCAAGCTCCTACCCACCGTGATTCTCTCTAGAAACAAATGGCTTGGATCCAAGCACTACAAAGCCCTTTCAGAAGGCTGAGAGGTCTCCGGGTCCCAGCGCCCCCAAACGTGACCCTTCTGTGTTGTTCTCTTTCTTGTGGAAGTAGCTTCAACAAGGGAAGAGGCAATGACTGTGTATGCGTGTGTATATCATAGTCATGATTTTTCCGTTTGTCTTAAGTGATGGCACTCCTGATGTGCAGTTCACCCTTCTCCCTCAGGGGCAGATGCAGCAATTACAGGGGAGGGCCAGACTGAGGAGCTGGGTGCTGCTTCCGCAACACCCTGTCAAAGGGTGTTCCCGATCCCCTTCCTCCAAGCCCCCTGAACCCTGAAGAGCGAAAGCAGCGCAGACCTCTAGCGGTTCAGCAAGTGGCAAAGCTGGCCTGGTGGCAGAAGGGAGGTTGAGGTCTCTGCCAAGGCTTGCTGCTCTGGTTTCTCTCATCTCTGGCCTGTGCCAACCATCCTGTCAGATGAAAGAAACAGTGTAGTTCAATGTGCCAAGTCAAAGCTCAGGCTGAGAGCCGCAGCCACGACCCTGTCTCCACAGTCGTTTACATTTATTATTTTGTGCCCACTCTGGATACTTTCACTTAAAATGTGGGAAATAAAAACACAAACCTGTCTCCCCAGGCTATAAAAAGGAATGATGAATATAAAAAAGGGGAAGAAAGGATCATAGAGCATTTTGTAGATACACTACACATAAATCCTAAGTAAGCCTGGCTTGGGGTAATGGCAAATACAGCCATGTGAGGTGGTAGAGGGGCACTTTGTCCCTGAGAGAACTCCAAAACCAGGGAATTCCAGGCATAAGATGACAGCCTTCCTGATTGGACAGTTGCTATTACTCAGCCCTTTTCTAGGAAAAAGGACTTCAAAGATTTCCACCAATCACTCACATGGCCAGTGTCTTGGGCACTAGTATTTCTTTCCATTTCAATTTGAATACAGCCAGGAATCCAGGAAGAAGACAAGAGACGTTTTTTTCTGACTTCTCCACTTACGGGAGGGTGAATCTCTGGTATCTTTCTAGAAACAAAGAAAGGAAGAGCACTCTCTAATAATATAGCCCTTCGACCTTCCAGCTTCTGGTTAGAACGACGGGCCTAAACATAATCATCCAATAGTGTTTGTTCTGTGTGCCCCCCATCTTTGTCATTTCTCTTCTTCCTGTTTCTAAAGCTAGATTCAAAAGTTTAAAAAAGGCCAGGCATGGTGGCTCATGCCTGTAATCCCAGCACTTTGGGAGGCCGAGGAGGGTGGATCACCTGAGGTCAGGAGTTTCAGACCAGCCTGGCCAATATGGTGAAACCTCATCTCTACTAAAAAGACAAAAACTTAACCGAGCGTGGTGGGGAATGCCTGTAGTCCTGGCTACTTGGGAGGCTGAGGCAGGAGAATCACTTGAACCCGGAGACAAAGGTTGCAGTGAGCTGGAGATTGTGCCACTGCACTCCGGCCTGGGCGACAGAGCAAGACTCTGTCTCAAAAAAACAAAAAAACACAACAAAGCAAAACAAAAGTTAAAAGAGATTTAAAATAAATATTGGGATACTTCCGTTCTGCTAAAACTTGTAGCTAATTTGTCTAGTCTTATTTCATTGTATTTGTATATTTGATGTTTAAAGAAATGTTTCAAAACCACAATGAGCTATCACTTCACACCAACTGGTATGGCTGTTACTAAAGAAACAAAAAATAACAAGTGTTGATGTGTTGGTGAGAATGTGGAGGAAAGAAAACTCCTGTGCATAGCTGGTGGGGATGAAAAATGGTGCTGCTTCTGGGGAAAACTATGGAAGTTCCTCAAAAAACAATAAATAAAATTACCTTATGATTCAGCAATTCTGTTTCTGGGTATATGATGAAAAGAATGGAAAGCAAGAACTTCAGGAGATATTTACACCCCTATATTCACAGCAGCTTCATTCACAATGGCTAAAAAGTGGAAGTAACCCAAACGTCCATGGACAGATGAATGGGTAAACCAAATATAGTAAATATACACAATCAGATCTTATTCAGCCTTAAAAGGGAAGGAAATTCTGCTGCACGCTACAACATGGATGAACCCTGAAGATGTTAAGTGAAATAAGCCAGTCACAAAAGGATATTGTGTGATTCCACTAATATGAGCTCCGTAGAGTAGTCAAATTCATAGAGACAGAAAGTAGAATGGTGGTTGCCAAGGGCAGGGGGCAGGGGAAAATGGGAATTATAATTATTACTTAATGAATAGCGAGTTTCAGATCTGTAAGAAAAGTTCGGAAGACGGATGGTGGTGATGGTCACACAACAATGCAAATGTACTTAATGCCACTGAACTATGCACATAAAAGGGTAAAAATGATAAATATGTCATATATATTTTATCACTTTAAAAAAAGTGTTTTGAACATCCAATATCATATTCTGCCTCCATCACATTTGTGATGGAGGAAGAGCAGGTATTCTAATCTGCGTATCAACGCGGGAAGACAGGCAGAAGGCCTCAGTGCTCTAAAAGCTTTGAGCCTGGCCTGGTGAGGTCCATCATCTTCCCCTGGATTCAGCCACCTGCCCTGCTACCTCGGATGCCTCACCCTTTGCTTGGAGGCATAGAGATAGGTCCACAGCACTGTTCAACTCCAGGGCTAATGGCAGCTGTGGGGTCCTAGTAGAGGGGGTTTGGGCCTTACTGGCACCTCTCCTTCCTTCTGCTTTCACATCTGGCCAGGGACACTCCCCTTCTGCTAGGTTCCCAGACTCCACCCAGGTCCCCTCGACAGGAGGGCATGGTCCAGATTACCTCCCTCGACCACTGGACTGCTGGCCCTCGAGGAACCTTGGAGGTGGCTGGGAACCCTGGCGGAGAGGCTTGTGCCTCCTGAAGCTCCAGCCCTCTCTGGATTGGTGAGTTCCTCCAGTGCCTCTGTTCTGTGTCCCGCTTCCTTTATCCTCTCCAGAGGTCCCTTCTCGGCCTCACCACTGCTCAGGCTCCTCCAAACAGCAGCTCTCAATCCCCAGGACAGCTCTTCAAGACACAACCGCTTCCTCCCAGGAGACCCGCAGGTTTTAGCTCTCCTGGGGCCACTGTTGGACCAAGTCCTCGGTTGCTTCCTTGCCATTATCCTCTTTAAGCTCCCTCTCCCTCCTCTGGAAGCCCCTCTGGCTTCAAACTCCTTAATTGCCTGGATGTTCCTTAACAAAAGCAGGTGCGCCTGCCCCGGGCCTCTTCGGACTTTCCATCACAGGCCAAAGGAAAACCAGAGAGCTTGCAGGACGCCGGGGTCTTATTAAGGCAGGCGCAAAACGATCCTTCCTCTTCTGTGCACCTTAGAGAACGCAGAAGGGAGGCAAGGCTGGGGCGCAGAGGAAGTTCCCAGAGCGAGCAGTCAGGGTTGCCCCCAGGCCCTGGGCAAGGAGGTTTCCCGAGGCTCCGAAGTTCTCGAACCTGTGTGTATGTTTTTGGTGGTGGTAATTGGGAGGCAGGGGGTCAAGACCAGGAGTGCAGAGAGTGGGAGAGAGGACCCCCTCCGCCCATCCTGGGCGCCAGGTCGGTCCTAACCTCCGCCCAGCGTCAACTTTTTGCTGCTCCCGTTAGATGGCGCCCAATACTTTCTAACCACTTGTGAAAATGCTCCTGGCCCGGAACAAAAAGAACCGTGGGTTGTGAGTGTGAATGCGAGTGCGCGCGCGGGGCCGGGCACAGGGCACGGGCGTCGCCTGGCACTACGCGTGGCCCCGTCGCGGGTCGGCTCGGCCCAGGGCAGGGGCGCGCTCGCGGGAGGAGCTGCGCGGCAGGCGGAGAACTTTCTTCTTTTTCCCTTCGCTCTCCTTGGGCTCGCACCTAGGCCCTTGCCACTCTCCCGGAGAGAAGCCGGGAGACCCGGCCGCGGCCTCAAGCAGCCAGCACTGGCTCCAAGTGACCGCGGGGCCATGGTGCGCGAGAGGAAAGGGGTCCGGAATGTGCAGGGTGGAGAGCTGGGACGCACACGACAGCCCCTTTCTCCGCCCTGACTTACAGCCCCAGCGCTCACAGCCTCTGCTCTCTTTTTAAGAGAATGGGGCAGGTGCAGGTTTGGTTGTTGCGGTTTTAGCCGCTCCAAGGAAATTGTTGGGTGTAAGATTGATTTCCTAAGCGAATGCGTGCGCGTGTTTCCAGCAACACAGGGCAACCTTTCTCGCCCCCAAAGCCGGTGACATTAAACAGACTTACTTATGAAAAGGCCCTTGGGGAACCCTAGGGCGTCAGATGCGACAGCTAATTTTAAAATAACTGTTTAACGGGTGGTTAGGGAGCGCGCTTTCTCTCCACTACCAAGTTCACCTCTTCTTCCACCCCCTCTAAAACAAGTGACTTGACGATAGGTGATCCCGTCCCCTAGCGCTCTCCTTAATGCCAGTCTGGACGCGCACTGTCTTGGAGAAGGGATGCGTCTCCTCGCCCTCGAGAACCGGCGGGGAGACCTTCTTTTGTGCCTCCGCTTGGCTGTGAACTTTCCCGCGCGGTAGGTTCTCCTTTAAGAAAGTAGCGTCCCTATGAATATTTAATACTCTGCGCGGGCCGGCGGGGCGGAGGGGAGCCCACGGCCAGGGTTTCCGCGCGCGCAGAGACCCTGGCGCAGAGCGAACGCGTCCCCACCAGCCTGGCCGCCGCGGGAACTCGGGGACGAGGAGGGCGGGGGTTAGCGAGAGGAAAGGGCCGGCAGAAGGGGGGCTGGGGACGGGAGCCCGGCTCGGGGCCGTAGCGTTCATTTCCATAAGAAAGCTGAAATCGCAGTTGGAAGCAGGATTTCTCGCCCCTGCAGCCCTTCCCCCATACCGGTTTACTGCAAGAAGCGGGCTCCAGAGCTCAGAGCCCGAAGTGAGTGCTCTGGTCTTTGATGATGTTGATAAAATGTGGTTTTAAATGTTGTCCCGAAGAGGCCGGTTTCCTGCCTGTGTGTGGAATGGAAGGACCGCGCCGGGTGAGTCCAGAGTGCGGGGGAGCGGACAGGAGGCGCTGGGCGGAGGAGAGGGAGGGTGCAGCCGGTGGGCGCGGGGCAGCCCTGCAGAGGAAGTTCTCCGGGGGGTTTTGAAAGGGGGAGCCAGGATGAAACCAAGTTTCCCGAGCACGGAAGAGTGTGTGTGTGTGTGTGTGTGTGTGTGTGTGTCAGAGAGACTGTGTGTGTGCGTTGGGGAGTGGAGAGCGAGATAAGGGAAGAGGTCACGAAAGCCCCAGAACCCAAGAGGCCCGCGCGTGGGAAGGTCTGGCAGATCTCGCCACCTCCCTCTTCAAAGAGCGGGGGAAACTTCCGCTGGCCGTCGCTGACCCTCTTCCTGCGAAGGAATAAAAGTGAACTTGCCTAGATACTGGATTCCACTAGCGATTCAGTTGTTCAGTTCTTTCTGCGTTCGCATTGGGCATTGAGTTTCTTTTTGATTTGCAGTGTGAACAGTAGCCATGTGACCTCAATTCTATATCATACACACACACACACACACACACACACACACCTCCTAGGTACTTTATGATCCCATCTGGAGGAATTAAAATCCAGATCTGTAATGTTTATTCTTAGATAGTTTACCAAAAGCAGGGGGAAAATGTGTGAGACACATGTCTGCAAATATAACAAAAGTACTTTCCCTTCTGCTTGAAAAGTTGCCTGCAAATGGCTGGCTTCCGTTTACTGACTGCACCACCTGTACTTCTCCATGAAACTAAATGGAGTCAGGAATAAAGCACCAATCAGATCAAGCAATTAAATACCGATTATGACTATTAATGACTTTATTACTAATGACTGGAGTTGAGGACTCCAAACCCAATTGAGGTAATCAAGCTGTTTTAAAATTCTGCTACCTAACATTTTTATGCACTCCTTCCCCAAAATAGGAGGTTAAAAAAACGGAGGTTAGGTTTTCAAAGAGTTCTCTGGGAGGTATTCACGGTCAATGTTGAATTTACTTCTTTCAGTAAAGTTTATTGCGACTGCTGGTAAATAATGGAGTCTTCCTTTCTGGCTCTGTCAAGTTATGCAAAGTGTAATTGATGATGGTGGTTACACGATATATGGTACTTAGTTTGGATGCAGAATTGGGAAGGAGCAGGGGTGCTTTCTGTCTTCAATTACTCTGATAATGCAGCAGACCCTGGAAGATTTTAAGGAACAAGTGTTTTAATTCTTCAGATGAAGCAATGGCTATTGGGTGGTTGGAAGGTGAGGAAATGTAGAATGGGGAGCCCAGACAGCAAAGAGAGAGAAGGAATTTGGCCTGTGTTTTGAATTTTATTTCTGCTCATAGGTTGAAATGGCTTTAGCATGTCATAAGCTAAGTGACTGAAAAGAAAAGGTTACTGAGAACAGTATATTGGCGTAAAGGCTACTGCGTGGCTGGGTTTATTTATTACTGAAGATGATTTGCCAACCCTCCTTGCCTCTTGATTGACACCCCTTCTTATCCCAAATGGAAGTCCCTGCTCATTCTGGGATGGGAGGAGGAGGCCTGGAGGGAGGAAGGGAATAAATTTCTGCTGGAGTCCATGAGAAGACAGGAAGGGGGAGTTAGCAGGGATTCTTTAGTCACTGTGTAGCAGGTAGGCTAGGCAGCGGGCACTTGGAGGAGGCAGCACTTCATCTTGATATAGGTCATCTCTGCTCATTGTCCCATAGTTCAGCCCTTCAGGACACAGGGAGTGTTCGGAGCAATGAACTTCAAGTCCCTGGCTTGGGATACTTCCCCATCACCTCCCTCCTAGGTGGAAGCCTACAGCAGCAGCCACCCAGCATCTGGTTCTGATGTGTTTACCAGGCTGGTATGGAAATGCCCAGGTTGCATGGCAGAAACCTGAGCTGCTAGTGAGAAGCACACTCCTCTCCTAAGCAGCAAAAAGTTTTGATACTTTTTGAGCACTGGGTGGCCTCTTCTCTTGATGTGAAGCACATGATCCCCCCCTCCCCATTGCTATTTGTCAGAGTTAATTGCCCTGCAGTGGGGCAGCTCACACCTCGGGCAGTGCCAAGAAATACAGCAGGGAAGGAATCCTGCACAGGTAACAGGATGGCGTGGTATTACCTTAGACACCTGGGGGTTCAAAAAGCTCAGTGGAATGAAATGGGCCTGGGGCATTCTCCCTTTGGTGCCTCCCTAGGGACAAGCCCCTTTGGTCTGGCCCAGACTGTGGGCAGCCTATGGTTGATGACTCTGAGTCCTGAAAGTGAAGTTAGTCACTTTCTGTAACTGGACAGTCGACCCCAGAGGCAAATCTCAAGAGGAGAGCTTCAGGTATCCACACAATTTCATTTCTGTTCCAGGGCACCACGAGGCACCCTGAGAACTCAGAGGACCCAGAGGCTCCCCTCAAACAAATTCACGGTTGACCCTGGACACCCCTTGAAAGAGGGGGCAAGAGGCCGCCACAACGGTCGGCTTATAACTCCCAGCAAAGACTCCCAGCAAACAAGTTCCATTTGGGTTCTGCCTACCGCTAAGCCTGGTTGTGGGGGAGGCAGGGTCCCTGAACAGGGCAAAGATAATCAGTTGTTCCCCTTTCTGGGGTCAGAGACAAAGAAGCCTGAAGGGCTGGTGCTGGTGCTGGCTCTGGGTTTATTGACTCTGTGATCCTGTCCAGCTGTCCTGCGGGGAGTTCCAGAGCCCTCCCAAAGTGCATGGGGAAACTGCAGAAGCAGGACTGGGGCACAATACTAGAAGCTATTTGTCTGTTAGAACCTGGTGCCCCCTCTACTTACCTTACAGGAGACCCACATCACTCAGGTCTCAGGACACCTAGTGGGAGACACTGGTGAGAGTTGAAGGCAGGTTTCCTCTACTCACAATTTGTTTGAAAATGGACATAAAGAGAACAGAAACTCCATCGCCCATACAAGGCTTCCATTGTGTCAGAAAACCTATCCCCTCCTAGGGCACCCTTGACACTCCCCTAGGTGGGCCTACATATTGTTCAGGACCTGTCCCCTGTACTCAAATAAATATAAATGAGTTTATTTCTTTAAAAGAAACAATACCAGGCTTATAAGAGCCACCCTAGTGAAAGAAAAAAAAAAAAGAAAAGAGAAGAAAAATGTTTTAGAAAAAAGAAAAGAAATATTACAGCTTTAAACTTTTCCCAGCCAGAATCCACCTAATTTCACCAAGGTCTCTTGCCAGGAGCCATAACCCCCTCCCCACCTGTTTTCCCTTCTTTTTTTGTGGCTTAAAATTGCATTTTAAGAGGGTTGATATAATGCTGTTCACGTCAGCAAGTCTCCCTGCCCCACCCTCACCCCACCGCCCTATATGAAATTATAGTTGGAAACCACACACACACATAGAAAATCTTTTAAGATTTTCTTCTGCTATTCTTCCTGACTAGAAGAGTTGACAAGACATAGACACATTAAGTTGCATAAAATACAGTAGCGTGATCAGCCTAAATGCATCTCATTTGCACTGTTTGTAGCCAGGGGTGGGGGCTTGTGTCACTCATTGCCTCCCCCTCCTCTTCCCAGGGCAGATCAGCCGGCTGGAATTTCAGAGCAGGCCCCAAGGCAGCAGCCATTTGGGAGGTGGAAGCCCCAGCCCACCCCAGGCCAGCGCGGCAGGGAGGGTGGGTAGGGAATGTGTCTGGAGGTCTGGCCTGAGGGCTTGAACCAGCTTTGGCAGACCTGGGCTCTGGGAGGCTTGGCGGGTGGGTGCCCGCAGCTGGAAGCTGGAGGTCTGCAGCGATGCTTCTGAGCTTCTCTTGAGTTGAGTTCAAGAAAGGGGACACCAAGAAGTAGGGGAACAGTCACTGACTATATTTTACATCCACGTCTACCCTTTCCCGGAGTTGTGTTCTCACCACCCACTTTGTCGGTGGACGAGCAACGCTTCTGCCTGATGGGTTTCTGCACCTGCTCCTAGCCCTGATCTCGGGCCCTGAGCTTCTCACTGCCGCCTGCTCTGCGCTGAGCCCCACTCCTGAGCCGGGGAGGTGCCGGAGCAGCGCCTCTCCCACCAACTCCGAGAGGCCTGTGGTAGCTGCACCAGAGCCTTCAAAACCCCGTAGGGGCGTGGGGGTGAAGTTGGGGATCATTCGGGTGATTTTTTCCTACTATTTTCCAATCGCTCTCCCGCGTTGATGTCAACTCTTCCAGTCACCAGGTGTTGGGGCGCCAATCCTTTCCCTCCAATTCCTACCCACCAGCTGGAGGTCAGGTCCCTGGGTTGCCCCAGGGTTCAATGGCGGCAGGGGGCGCCGGATAGAGGGGCGGGAGGACCTGGGTCTTTGAGGACGAAAGGGGAGCTCCGTGGGGGCGGAATGCATAGCCTTGGCCGTTGGGAAATGCCCCACTAGCCACTGTGAGTGCCCAACAGCGTGTCGTGGGGGCGTCCGTTCTGCAGCCCGGGTAACTCAGACGCCCCGCCAGCCCCTCCAGCTCCCCGCTTCTCGAACGCTCTTCTGCTCGCCTAGCGGGGTGGCTTCAGGGCCTGCCTCGTCAGGCCAGATTGCAGCCCGCGACCTTCCCGGGCCAACCAAGGGCGAGGCATGTTGCCCAACAAGGCCACCGCCTGAGCCTCCCGGGGAACAGCCATTTCCAAAGCCCCGTGGGCCCAGGCGCGGCCACCTACTAGTACCCGCGCAGGCCTGTGGGAGCTCAGGGGCAGAGGCCGAGAGGCTGGACTGCCAGCCCCACGCCGCTGACAGCCGGGCACATCTGCGGAGCCCGGGGGAACAATCAGCGGGCTCGGCGTCCCAGGAGCTGGGAACACGCCTGCAAGGTGTGTGATTTTTTAAAGATCCTTGGTACTAGTTTTGCAGGAAGCCTTTGTTACAGCTTTGTCAGCCTGCGCGCCTTCAGCAGCTCCTCCCGGGCCCCTCGGTTCCCTCCCGGCTCGCCCCCAGTGGAGAGGGCCTGGCGCAGGGGATCTGCCCAGAATCAACTGCCCTGTTCCACCTCCCCTCCTGCAAGATTCTCGTCCGTTGGTTACAGTCTCCCCATCGTGCTTCGGGCAGATAAACACGGTTCGTCCCGCCTGCAGGATTGGGGCGATGCTGTCCTGGAAGAACAGGCTTTCTGAATGTGACCTCGGGTTGCTGCAGCGGCGCCATACTGCTACTGATGATCGAGTAGCTCGCCTGCCACCGCAGGGTGACTGCGGTGGGCACAGCAGGGCGCACAGAGGAGGGGGTAACCTGCCTGCTCAGGCTAAAGATTTGAGGATTCTGACAAAAAGAACTGGTTGAGGATGACGCAGTTGTGAACTAACCTAGCTCCTGCTGCCCCACAGGGCAACCAGTCCCAGTAGTCTTGGGTACCACTGCCCCCACCATATCACCATTGTAAAGGATGGACTCCTGCTGAGCCAAGGTGCAGCTCTAGGCAGGATCTCTGAAGGATGCTGTGGCACACAGAGGGTGGAGGTATGACTTTACATGCACACAAGCTTACATGTGCCCTGTCATATATGGTTACACTTTTCCCCATTCCCCCACAGTCTTCCTATTTAACTTGTCTTCATTCCTCCTTTCTAGGGCTTTCCGCCTGCACACAGTCATTTGGAGAAAATCAACTGAGCGCACCTCTCCCCACAGAGGATTCTGTGTGTTATGTAACACACTCACACTGGAATTCCTCAAGTTACCATTTTGCCCCAAATCAGCCAGGACTTGGTTTTCTGGCGGGGGTGTCAGGATGATGCAAATGGAAGTGGAAGCTTCATTCCCTGGGGGCTTTTATTCCCCTCCTTGAAGCCCCAGTTCAAGGCCCAGGAACAACGGGGGAAAGGTAACTGATCTCTCTTTTGGTCTGCCTCTCCCCTCACTTCCACCCCCTCACCTGCAGACCCTCCTCTTTGATAAATAGAGGAAAGCCAGTGGGATCAGGTACATATGTAAATACTACTGACCTCGGCCATCCCTTTTCACTGAAAACCAGAAAGCCCGTTTCAGGTGCAGGTTGCTCCCTGCCTTTGAGTGTCCACCACTTCTATTCCCCCACCAGCCTGCATGAGACTCAAGGCTACTCACTTAATATCCCTCTCTTGTTAAAAACATTCAGGACAACTATTAAATAGTTCTTGGAAGAGTTAAAGACCTTCTTTCAGGAGTGAAACGTTTTTAAAGCCTTGCTTGGCAGAAATCTTTAAGGAGTACAAAGTAGAATCAGTAGGCTTGCGTGAGCGATTCTGAAATTTGAAAGATTTCTCCCCATGAAATGTGAATTTAAAATGGTTTGTAGATGTTATTTTGTTCTACGATGGCTTTTTCACTATTGTCACCTAAAGATTCTCAAGACCAAGCTACTAAGACATTTCTTTTGATTTGGTTAGTTTCTGGGTGATACTATACTTTCTGATTAGACCTATTTAATTTATTTTTTTTTAACTCTGCAGGACAGTTTTCAACCTTGAAAATGTAAGTGAAACACAGACTCGCCCTCCCTCTGAGACCCTGTTAGGGGCAGAAAGGAACAAATCTAGCTAGTCCCACTCACACCTCGAAGTTTCCCTGTCTGAACCTGGGAACAGTGAGTGTGGTGGGTTTTGACGCCTTTTATTTTATTGCGGCTCAAGGAAAATTCTTTGAAATGAATATCTAATCTATTTCAGTGTGCAGTGTTCCAGCCAACTAAATGGGCTTGCCTTATGCCGAGAGGCAGTCCTGGAGGACGGAGCTAATATGTGATCTCCCAGGAAGCTCATCAGAACACCTCTTGTCCCTTTTCTTTAAAAAAAAAAAAAATTAAAAAGTTTTTGCTTCCCTCTCAGTGTCTGTTCCATTATTTTGTAGCTACAATAACGAAACATGGACAGCAGTGATCATTCTTTTTGTCCTTTGTAACCATGCCTAGTGTTGGGACCTTACGAAGCCCCAGACATACCTCAGATGTATTTTGTGATTTTCACATTTATTCACTGCTCACTGGGCCACACAGATAATTCACACTTGATTCTGCCTTCCTCTGGACAACTCTCCCTCAAACAACACCCCTCTATGAACTTATAGGGAAAGGGGATTCACTTAGAGAAAACTTCCTGAATTAAAAAAGACCAGACTCAGTTTTGCCAGGTAATTGATCTTGGTCATACCAGTGACTAGGAAGTCATCACCTAACACTCTCAGGAAGGAGGCAGGTCAGTGGGCACATTTCCACGGACACTTCTAAAACTGTGGCAACTGTGTACATTTTACAGATACAATTTTGGTATATTCCCATCCAGCTTAAGGCATTTAAAATGGAATTTTGTTCACACGCACTTGCACACATGCACACGCACGTGTCAACTAGGGTGATATTACCAGCCCATTTCCACTGGGCAATTCTGGTGACAGCAACTACAACCAACAAATTTCTTTTCTGAAAAGTAAAAAAGGAAACCTCTCCATCTATTTTAAAAGGTTATTTTATACTGTTTAACATTCTTTCCAGACAGGAATTGGCGGGGCGCTTCTGCTCCTTTTTCAAAGAACAGGTAAACTACTCTCCTAACCCCTCCCCAAGACGAAGCCATTTTTAAAAGCTAAAATTTCTGTTTCCAAAGGAAGGAAAAGGAACAAATTCCATTAATGAATTACATACATGGAATGTGGCTTGTCTTGGACATTTGTATTTGTAAATAAATGGCTCCTTGTTTATTATGTATGTTTTACTGGGATAAAAAAAAAAACGAACGCTAATGCCTCTGAGCATGTTACAATACAGCAAATATTTCCACTTATGGTTTGTTTAAGTTCTACTGTTTTCTGGTACTCACTAGAAAGAAATCGGGTTAAATGGAGTCAGTTGTGGGGTTTAAACTTCCAGGCTGACTTGGGGAGGCGGCACCTCTATGTTTACTTAAGTACTGGGGGGGTGGAAGGATAGCTCCCTGGGAATGTTATGGGGATTAATCTGGGGTTTCCCTTTTGTCCCTGGATCTTTCTAACGCTGACCACGGCCTCCGTTTGCAGCTTCAGAAGCGAAGCCGGCGTGTGATCTCCTTGGCGGGCGGACTGAGCATAGTCCCCTGCCTTGCCCTGCTGCCGGCGCCCGCACACCGCGGTCTCAGTCAGTATCATCCCGTAGGCCCAGGCCTGCAATCCTCGGGCGGACACAGGATCCGGGGTAGGGGGGAGGGGGGGTGACTGTCACCGGGCCAGGCACAGGCAGTCTACCCTGGTGCCCATAGGGCGCTAGAGTTTCCCACACGCGGGAAGCGGAGGCGTGGGCCAAGCGCCGGGAGCTACCCAAGAACTCCACCGCCCAGTGCGGCGCGCAGGGCCTGGCGGCGCGAAACTTCCACAAAGCAGCCTGCCGCCTCTCGCCTTGCCTCCGCTTCGCAGTCCCAGCTGCCTGGACCTCGGTGTCTTCCCAAACAATGAGACCTGCCAGTGCATTAGGCCGTTCTGCTCTGACTTCTCCCCGCACACTGGGACCCGAGCGAAAGATTATGGGTTGGAACCAGCCAGTGCATCTCCTTCCACGCACCGCATCCTTCGGGAAGACAAACAGAGTACGCCCCCCACGTCAATTTCAGGCCCTGGTCTGGGCTACAGTCCTGGAAGATCCAAGGGTCACGGGTCCAGATCCGTCTTTACTTTGTCCTCCGCTCCAGGGCTCTAGGGCCCTGGGCCGCAGAGATGGGGATTTCAGAGACAGGCCCAGTCAGCCAGGCCTTGAACTCAGCCCCTCTGAACTCCACCGTCCGCAGCGGGGGCGGCAACTCAATTCTCCCGGGAGGAGGCTGCACCCCCAGAACGGAAAATCCGCAAACATCGCGCAGAGACCCACAACATTTCTACCTGTCTTTCCACAAGCCCCCCCCGAAAGTTATCGACAGAACCTCTGGAACTTGAGCCGACTCCAGTCTCCAGCAAATCCCTCAATCTTCCAAGGAAACTTTCAGAGTTTCCCTTTCCCTCGCTCCTCATGGACTTTCTCCAGGCCCTAAGTTTGCTCATTACTCTGCTGACTGCCCTTTAGTCTCTAGGGCTCCCCAGGCCTGAGTGTTTCCATAATAATAATAATAATAATAATAATTGTTATTATGAGGCTAGGGAAGAACAGGATCAGAGGGTAGGAGGGACTGAGGGGGAGAGTGGAAATGTTTATAAAAAGGTTTATTTAAACCTATGTTTCGAAAAGGTTCAGTTGACAATTATCAGTAACCCCGATAGACAACTCCATTAAAAAAGAAGAAGAATTTACTACTGCTCTTGAAAGCCCTTATTTTTTACATCGCTTTTTAGGAAGATAGATGAACAAAACATCGCGTTTCAAGCCATTTTGATCTGTAATTGAAAGGCAGGATCGGTTTGTATTCTCCTACGGCTTTTACAGAAGTTGCAGTGATCCAAAGTCGGGTTGCTGTGTCAGAGTGGCATTTTTATTAATGAGAATACAAAAAGCTTGCATATTCTTAGCCCTGCTTGAATTTAGTTGCTAAGCAACCGGTGTATGGTAATTCATCCGCGAAATTTAAATCTTTGAGAAAGGATCGTGCGTTTTGCTGAATGGTCGCCACGAGGAAAACAACTTGTGGGACCCGCAGCAGCTGCCACAGTCTGGCCGCCCGGCCGTGCTGGGCCGAGCAGGGACCCTGCCGCCCCACCGCGACCGCCACCGCCCCACCTCTGCGCCCAGCCCTGCCCTCCCTCCCGGAGAGAAGCGAGCTTTGGACTACCGGCTGCCCCGGGTCCCCCTCTCCCTCCGCCTCTTCTGATCCCGGGTTTTCACCGGAGGCAGGCCTTACACCTGACCCAGTCGCCTGCATCCCTAGGGCTTCGGGGTCCAGACTGCGAATTTCCACATTCCCCTCCCCTCACGCGCACCCACAAGCACACGGCACGCGCACACACACTAGCTCTCACAACGTGCCGCCACGAGAATGCCTGTTGCCCTCTTCCCAGACCCCTCTGAGGTCACTTCCAGAGCCGACTCTTCCTTGAGGAAGACCGGACTCATCAAGAACGCAGCCCACAGCCCGCCAGAAGGCCAGGCGGCCGCCTCTGGCCGGCAGTGACATCATAGGCTCCTGCTCGCCAAGCTCGCGCCCACATTTTAGGATACAGGAACAAACACGGATGTGAAATCAAGAATGAAAGACAGAGTAATCTAATTAATAGGCCATGAGCCAGGCTAACAAAATCAAAGAATCTGATTACACAAGTACCCCTCCTGCTATCTCCGCTGCCCCCACCCCCAGCTCCTCCAGCCTGCGCACTATTTCCTTTCCTAGGCTGCAAAGTTCAGGATGCAAACGCAGAGCCCTCTGCTATCCTTATTGAAATCAACGTCAAGCCTACCGTGGGGATCCCGCACCCGGGAGGTCACATGGGTGACCTTCAGGGCCTCAGACCAGCAGCCCTGTGGAGCTGAGAAGACCAACTGACCTACAGAACTTGGAGAGCCTGAGAGGTTGCCCCACACTTCTCAAACTCATCACTCTTAACAACAACAACAACAACAACACCTGTGCTGATTGCTTATGCTGTTAGTAGCAGGACTAGGATAAAGGGCTTCTCCACTCACAGTCATTTTATACATCATCTATTTTTTTTTTCTTCAATCTAGCACAACTCTTCTTTTTTCATATCACCTCGTTTCTGGGTCACCGATAACCTCAAACTCCCATCTCTTATTTCAACTCCCTTTCCCAACATTGATGTCTGAGCACAGTCAGGTATTAGGTTATCACTGAAACATAGCATCTGCTCTAATCGTTGCAGCCAGCCACGTGCATTTCGTGAAAGAAGAAAATTCTTTAATTTCTTTCTGCCTTAACAAAAACAATCAGGTCCACCTTTTAAATAATTAATTTCAAGTCTGCATCCACTGTCAATACTTGTTGCATCCATTTTAGAGTTGATTAATTACCCTGGAACTTGGGCAAACTAAACTCCATGCGGAAAGAATGTTACTTCCTTCAATTTAGTTCTGAAAGCTACAAGTTATTAATGGATCTTACTCAATTTACATGCAAATTAGTGCAAATATGCCCATCTCTTAAAGTGCATTTTTGTATAAATATATAAAAGTATCATTTTTGATTTAGCTTAAAGAGGTTGATCATTTATTACAAAAATAAACGAATAAATACAACAATATATTGTTGCTTCCAACAGGAT
Source organism: Cacajao melanocephalus (assembly GCA_963573385.1). Lineage (NCBI taxonomy): Eukaryota > Metazoa > Chordata > Mammalia > Primates > Pitheciidae > Cacajao > Cacajao melanocephalus. The sequence goes on along the minus strand of CAUYLG010011806.1, from coordinate 138,913 downwards.
AAATACTTTACAAATATATAATTTAAAAAACAAATTTAATTGTTAAAATTATTTAAAATATTACACTTATCGATAAAACTATCAATAGTATATACTGCATTTAATATTAGAACCAATTATTCTCTGAATGTTGAAAACCATTCATACAAAACAGATTATGAGCATGGTCATGAGCAAACACTGGAGGCTACAGGGCAGCAGAGGGAATCGCTAAAGATCAATAATGAACAGTTCTATTTTGGAACAAAGAAGTAGTCCTTGGCTAAGCACTAACAAAAAAAAAAAAAAAAAAAAGGCAGAGCAACAACAGCAAAGTGACTATTTTAAATACACCTTGAATGATTGATTTATCTCACAGACTTGCCAGGGGAAGATGTTTGTGGGAGTGACCCGACGGAGGCTTGGACAACTGATCAAGAGCCACAGGAGACTGTAAACTGTAAATGGGCCTAGCTTGGGATTAGCCAGGCTGATGGAACAGAACTTTGTCACTTTCCTTTGGGTTGGAAGGGGAGTGGGGGTTGGATCGAAATGGAGGAAACAAATGGGCACTTTACGAAGCACAAGACACTTGCGCTGCAAAGGAACACAATGACCAAATTCATTAAAAAGATCTGGTGATATATAACAATATTTTCATTATTTACATGCGTAACAATATAAGCCTTAGCACAAAACCTCTCAGTTATATCTGCCCTCTTTTGTTTTTCAACCATGAATTTCATTTTGTAATTACATTCAAAGGGTTGATTAAAAAAATGGAGTGCAAGCATTAGCTCACTTTATAAAATGCAAAATAACGAAACAAAACGGGCTTGCTTTCCCAGCTTCTCCAATTAAAAGTTACTCTGCTACCCCCAAATCAGGGGTAATCAGCAAAGTTTGCTTTTTAATAGAAAACAATGTGAAATCTAATGTTAGCTCTTTTGTTGTCAGCTAAATCAAGTAAGTAGATACCTCCTAAAATTTTTTAATAGAACCATTACTTGTCTAATCAACCACAACCATTCCTGTAGGAAGAACAAGATTCTATCTCACGTGCCAGTTGTATCCACCACATAAAAACAACCTGACCAGTCCTCAGCTTTCCCATGAGGACTTCTTTGCTTGCCTCTGTAGACACCCCCAAAAGGGTGAACTTCTCCTCCACCCCCACTCCAAAGTTATAAATTTGCTGGGCATAGGGATTACAGCAGCAAGAGAAATAGGGAACAAGAAGGCAAAGAAAAGTAAATTGTGATTTCTTGTCTTCATTTCTTTTTCTTCTCTCTGTTTAATAAATGTGGCCTTTTTCAGATTTCACAAATCAAAATGATTGTGATTTTTAGTACGATTTGGTGTTTAAAATAATGCAACCCAATACATGGCCATCTGGCTGGGCTTGATTTATGAAAGTGACACAGAGCCTGTCTGAGAGAAATAACTGTTCCTTGTTGCTCTCACAGTTTTCCAGGTTTTTTAACCCCTGCATTGATATTACAGGGAGAGGGAGTGAAGATGAGAGAAGGAGGAAAAAAGTGAATGACAGCTAAGTGAGATTGGGGGAAATTTGTCTATAAAATCATTGCTCTATAACCACTAAATACTTTTTTTTTTTTAAGTACAATATGTAGGGACTCAACTAAGCAGAGCCTTTAACGTCTTAACTACTCACAACCTGAGGCATTACAGTTTCATTTTCCCACATTGTACATATTGAAACATTAACTTGATCAATGTGACCATGCTGCAGGGTTTATCTAAAAGGTGACCTAAAAGCTAAAACTCCCAGCACCAGTAAAGAAGATATAGAATCATACTGGGGAGAGACAAAATCACAGACACATAGAATCTTAAGTCTGAGTTGGTAATTGCACAGATGGTATGCAGTGTAGACCACAGTCAGGATTTTAGAACTATATTCTTTCATTACAGGAGGAAAAAACCCAAAAAGCTTAATAATTTAAATTTAATTACATATAGTTATTGATGGGAAGTAACTGATACCAAAATATTTTATAGACTTATAATCGACTCAACAACTGTAGTCTTGAGAAAAAGAGAAAAGAGACAGGAACATTTTGGGAGGGGGCAAGAGAAGAAAAAAGAAGCTGCGCTTGGGGGGAGGGGCTGTATTAACCATTAATTACCAGTTGGCTCATTTTTTACTGGTGATATTGTTCAATCTTTTAATAAGAAACACAGGTATCGCCAAGAAAAGGGTCAATATTTAGGCAATCTCACCTAAAAACACTAAAGACATTCACTAAAACTAAGGGAGAGGAAAATATTGTGAGTTTATGAGTTAACGAGGAATGACTACCATGTTAAAATACTGTCTCAGCAATGCCTATGCTTTTCTCTAGATTTCCAAAAGTACCTTAAGTGGAGCAGGCTCTACTTTCTCAACGCTATTACTTAAGGATTTTCATTGGTAAAAAAATATGTCCTAAAGAACTCTTTCCTTCCCACACAGTGTTTACGCATCAGACACAGACTATTTCATTCTAACAAATTTATTTTCTCGATCAGCTCTTACGGAATCACTACTCAAATTAAATTACAATCAAATGATCACATCAAAAGATACCCTTATTACCTAACAACTGTCCATATTTTCATTTCATTTTGATTTGTGCTCGTCTGAAAAAAACACGTAATACAAGATCTGGGGAAAAATAAATTACCGTTTTGCAGCAGTTCATAAGTATTCTGAATAAAATATTAAAAGAAGTCATTTAATGAAAATATAAAGCAAATATTTTTAGATCAACAACGGATCTAACAATTCTATATTGCCGTCTTTTGAAAAGTCTGTTTATTAAAACCTACCAAAAACACTGCTTGGAAATGGCAGTATTATATAATCACATCCACAGCACCCATTCAATCAAAGTTGGCAAAGGACTGAGGAGAGAAGTCCAGAGAAGTGCAGCGGCTGGTGCTCAGTCTTTCTAAATTCCTTTATCTGAGTCAGTCCAGAAATAAAAAATAAAAAATATTAATAAAAAAAATATTAGCGGTGGAATCTTTAGGCATCGTCCACCCTGAATGGCAGCCGTCAAAGACTGAATACGCGGCCGGGCCTGGCTCGGCGGCCTCGCTGGCTGGGGCCCCCGCTCTGCTCCCAGTCCGCCCGCCCGCTGCGACCCGACTCAGCCCGGGCCTCTCACCACTCCCCTCTCCCTCTGCTCCTTCCCGATGCTTTTATTTCCAAGGTTACTTTGAGGATACTTTTCTTTTGGCTTTGCTATTCAGTCTGTTAGTTTCAGAAGCTGTGAATATAATCATTATTATTATTTTTCTTTCCTGGAGACTGTTTTTTTCCCCCTCCTTCCCATTTCAGAGTTGATTTGTTTGTTTCCAAATGACTTTAATATGGCCAAGAAAAACAGGGTCCCAGAGCACGGCGTCATCCCCTAATGGAACCGGGTACCTCTGTTTTCTCTCAGGTCGCTCCCAGGAAATAAAGTTTCCGTGGATCTCTCTAGGCAGCTGTTTTAGAGGGAGAAAGAGAAAGGAAAGGGGACTCTCTCTCTCTTTTTTTCAAAGAGGAGAAAACGAGGCAGGTGCTGTCCACCGCTGCCGTGTAGGTCATCTCTGGGTGGGAAAACCTCACGAGTGCAGTTTTGGTGCGTCAGGCATCTTCACCCTTCTTTACAAACAAAAACAAAAACGAAACACCACCACAGTATAAACGAGATCTCATGATCGCCCCGTTTTCTCTTCCGGTTTTGTTTGTTATATATGTATACAAAACAGTCTGGGTGTTTATTATGCTTTTTATTTTTTGGCCCCTCCTTCCTTGGACTGCAAAAGTGCCTCCTGGGTCCTTCTCTCCCGCGTTTTCTCCTCCAAGGGCGGGCATGCCTGTCTCTGAGCGGAGGAGAGGGCGGCAGATGGGCCTGGGCTGAAGCCCAGAGCGGCCCAGGTGCACGGTCCGCGCGGCGGCAGCGGCTGCGGCGGCGGCGGCGGCGGCGGCGGGGGCGGCGGCGGTGCTGACAGCGGCTGCGGAGGCGGAGGCGGCGGCGGCGGCGGCGGCCCTCATCGCGCTGCGCCCTGGCTTCACTGGACGCTCGTCTGCAGCCCGTGGTGCGGCGGTGGCGTGTCGGCGCTCACGGTGCCCACCTGCGAGTAGACGTCGTCGGGCGTCTGCTGTTGGATCCCGGGCGGCGTCATGCGCTTCTCCTTTTGGCGCCGATTGCAGAACCAGACCCGCACCACCTCCTTCTCGAGCTGCAGGCTGTCGGCCAGGTTGGTGATCTCCTGCGCGGAGGGCTTGGGGCACTTGAGGAAGTGGCTCTCCAGCGCGCCCTTGACGCTCACCTCGATAGAGGTCCGCTTCTTGCGCTTGCGGCCCTGCGCCGCGATCTTGTCGATGCTCGTGGGGCTGCCGGTGCTTGAGTCCGCCTCCTCCAGCCACTTGTTCAGCAGTGGCTTGAGCTTGCACATGTTCTTGAAGCTCAGCTGCAGGGCCTCGAAGCGGCAGATGGTGGTCTGCGAGAACACGTTGCCGTAGAGCGTGCCCAGCGCCAGCCCCACGTCGGCCTGCGTGAAGCCCAGCTTGATGCGCCGCTGCTTGAACTGCTTGGCGAATTGCTCTAGGTCGTCCGACGTCGGCGTGTCCTCGTCCGAGTGAGGATCGTGGCTGTTGAGTCCAGGCCCCGCGCCGCCGCCGCCGCCGTGGTGCGGGGGTCCCTGCGCGTGGTGCGGGTGCGGCGGGTGCGGGTGCGCGTGGTGGTGATGGTGGTGGTGGTGCTCGGCCAGCTCTGGCGTGTCCCCGCGCACCAGCCCCGGGTGCACCAGGCTCTGGGCGCCCCCGCCCGCTCCGCCGCCGCCGCCGCCGGGCCCCGGGGGCGCGCTCAGCATGCCGTTCACCGTGAAGCCCCCGGGCTGCGAGTAGAGCAGACTCTGCGGCGGTGGCTGCTGGCCCCCGGCCATGGACGGGAGGTGCGCAGCGGCGGCGGCGGCTGCGGCGGCGGCGGCGGCAGCAGCGGCCGCCCCCCAGCCCCCGGGGTGGCCCTGATGCGGGGGCGGCGGCGGGGGGCCGAGGTGCGGCGGCCCGCGGTGATGCAGCGCTGTGCCCGCGTGCAAGTCGTCTCGCCCGGCGCCGCCCTTCACGTCGGGGCCCTGCGGCGGTGGCGGCGGCGGCTGCGGCGGCTGCTGGGGGCTGCCTGCCATGCCCACGGCGCTGCCCGACCACGGCGAGCTCGCCTCCACCGCAGCGGCGGCGGCAGCGGCGGCGGCGGCGGCGGCGTGGGGCAGGGCTGTGACCCACTGGTGCGCGTGGCTCAGCATATGGCCGCCGTTGCTGGCGGCCATGGCCCCCTGCATGAAGTCGCTCTGGACCATCTTGACAGAGGACGGGTCCCCACGGTAAGCGCCCGAGGTCACGGCGGCGCTGCCCGGCTGCATGCCGCCGCCCCCGCCCCCTGCGCCACCCCCGCCGCCGCCGCCGCCGCCACCCCCGCCGCCGCCGGCCCCTGCCGCCTCCGAGTGCACAATGGAGCCGGCCGCGAGCAGGCTGTTCCCCGGCAGGTAGGGGTTAGAAGCCGCCGTGGCCATGCCGCTCCGCTCCCGCCACCCCACCGCCGCCACCACCGCCGCCGCCGCAGCAGCAGCCGCGGCCGCCGCCGCCGCCGCCGCCGCCGCGCCTCCCGCCTCCCGCCTCCTCCCCCCTCCTTCCCCGCCCCCGCCCCGAGCCCCCGCCGGCCCCGCCGCCTTCGCCGCCTCCTCCTGCGCCGCCGCCTCCGCCCCCGCCGCCGCCGCCGCCGCCGCGGCCCCCGGCTGCAGCTGCAAGGCCGCTCGGCAGGGCGCGGGGGTCGCCGGCCGGCCTTGGTCACCAGCAGCAGCAGCAGCCGCAGGAGCAGCGCTCTGGGGAGGGGGGCTCGCTTCTCGAGGTGCGCTCCGTGGCCACCCCTTTCAGGGGGGGTCGTGGCCGCCCCCCAGCCCCGGCGCGCTCGGCCGGCTCCAGCGGGGCTAGCCGGGCAGGGCGGGGACCTGCACTCGGGGTGCTCTCCCGGGGCGCGCGGGCTCCCGCTCCTGCTCCTCCTGTCCTCGGGCGAGCCCGGACCCTGCCCGGCCGCGGGGCTCCGACCACCTGCTAAGTGAAGGTTTCACGGGAGACAACAAAGAAAGAAGCTGCTACTTTCTTCCTTAGCCAAATTACGGATGACCAGCAACCGGTCCGCTCCTTCTCTAGTCCGCTCTCTCCTCTCCTCCTCAGGAACACATTTCACTGGTTTTCCCTTAGAGTAGTAAAACTTTTTTCGTCCTTGAAGGCGTGGTGCTGCAGGCTGCTCGCGAGTGCTGAGAGGGGAGGCTGGCTCCTGCTCTCCCCCTCTGGTCCTCTCGTTTCAAGTTTTGTTCTGTCCTAGGAAAACTTCTTGCGATGGTGCATTTCTCTGAAGTTGCTATTGCCGGAGCTCTTGGTTGCCTCTGAAACAAGAGTCCTTTTTCATTCTCCTCGCAACAGTCACAGTCTGATGCGACATCTTTCCTTTTGGGCAGAAATTAGGAAACAAATATAACAAGGAAAAAATTGAACAGGAAAAAAAATGATGTCGAATCGCTCTGTTACCTTGTTGCTGACGGTTGGGGTTGGTGTTTTATTTTTTTCCCAGCAGTTGTCTGGAGAAGGAGGAGGAAGAAGAGTGCATTGGTGGAGGTGGAGGTGTGTGTGTGCATATAGGGGATCGATCCTTGATACACAACAACTCCAGTGGGCACGTTGCACGGCTCGTAGAGTGCACCGACGGCGGGCGCTGTCGCTGGCCGTGCTGGAGCACAGTTGCAGCAGGAGCTCGCTCTGCGCCCTCGTTCGCGCTCTCTTTCCCTCTCTCACTTTCCCTCTCCCTCCCTCTCTCTCTCTCTCCCTGTCTCGGGCGCCCGCTCTCTCTCCGATCTGACAGTTCGCTCTCTGTCCCTCCCTCTCAGAGCGGGGACTGTCGAATGTTTACCCTCTGCCGCGAGCGCGCACCCACCACCACACTTTCCCAAATACAAGGAAGTCGAGCACCAGGGCCCCCGCTGATTGGCTACCCGCTGGGTGATTGGCAGGCTCGGAATGACTGGCTCAGGACGCGAGGCCCCCCTTCCGGCCGTTCCGATTGGTTGCTTTTTAATTTAGGCAGAGCGTCGTAGAAGCTGGAAATCTGTCGTCCCCCAGCCTCCCTCCCCCTCGCCACTTTCCCCTCCCTGCCCCTCCCCCGCCGCCCCCTCCGCCACATCTTAACTCTTAGTGTCCGGCCCAGACGTTGGCGTTCCCTCCGCGGCTCCGGGCGTTCGCAATAGGTCTGGGCCGGGGGAAGAAAGGGGTGATAAAAGGGAGGGAGGGACGGGAGGTGGGGGGGTGTAGGGGAAGAGAATCAGAAGGAAAATGAAACTAAGATGGAAACATGAAAAATAGCAACCTGCCCACCCCACCTAGTACGCGTCGGATTGCTCACCCCACTCCCCCCGCCCCGCCAGAGATTTGTAAAGCGCGCGGCACGGACGTACCGGTCAAGCTAATACCTATAGACAGATGTGTCCCCAGGGGTTTCAAAGTTTCCTCTTCCCTTCACCAGCCGGCCCCCATCTCTGATCGGCGGGGGTGGGAAGCGGGGGCTCGCATCGACAAGAGCTCGGGTCGTGGCCACTACGCTCCTTGGAAATCCGCCACCGCAACTTTCCGCAGCCGCTGCGCGCCGGCGGCGGCTCCCTTTGTTTAAGTTCTCGGATGCCATCATCTGGGAAACCTGCAGCCCAGGACCAGCGCGGTGCCCGCGCGTGCGAGACGGACCGCTCGCTGCCGCCGCTCGCTCGCTTCCCCACCCCCTCTCTCCCTCCTTCGCTCTCCCTCCCTTCTTCCCTCCTCCCTCCTCTGGGATTCGTGCAAGTAGCGTGCGTGCCCTTGTGAGTTTGGAGGGTGCCGGTCAGCGGAGCCGTGCGATGTATTTGAAAAGCAATCAGTCCGACCTTCCCCCATAGATTCATCGTAAGTGTATTCGACTCCAATGGCTTTAGGAATTCCCGTGGCAGCAGGAGCCGGGCGAAAGAACCGGGATCCGCTAGCCGCGCCCTTCTCTGCTCCACCGCTTCGACGTGTGTGTGTGTGTGTGTGTGTGTGTGTGTGTGTGTGTGTGTATTAGCGGTGGGGGGTTTGCTCGCTCCCTATTCTTAGGCATGGTGGTGCTTTTTTTCTTTCTTTCCTTTCTGTCTCAGATGGATTTGTGTGGTAGATGGGGCTGGCGGCGACAAACGCTTTCTCAGCTCTAGCCCAGCTGAAAGAGTTAAGGGGGACGGGAGGGGGAGTGCACCCGGTAGGCGAGAGAAGGGGGGTGGGGTGGGGTGGGGTGGGTTGGCGGGGGGACTCGGCCAAGCGGAAACGCTGCACAGAGGAACCTCAGCGAACCAAGAAAAAAGAGAAAGTGGCAACGAAAACAAGGGCAAATTGAACCCTCCTCGGGGATTTCCAATGAACTAACCCAACTCGGACATTCAATAAATACAGGGCTCTTAATGAGCGTGCGTGTGCGTGCATCCCGCACCCGCAGCTGCGGGTGCGCCCGCCCTGCGCCCGCGGCCCCCAACCTGCGCCTGCATCTGGCAGTCCGGAGCCCGAGCGGCGGCCCAGGACGCAGACGAGGAGCTGCTGCCGGTGCGCTTCGATTAAAATGTGGACCGGCCTGCCCTTCTCTCCCACTGTATAGTGCCTCTGCCGAGCGCAGTTAGGTGAACTCAGTGAAAGCAGGAGTTCTCTGCCTAGCCGCAGCCACGCAGCCTCTGCGTGATCTCAAGATTAACACTAGATGCGTAGAATTTATGTAGGCTCTCGTCCAGCTCCTGCTTGCCGGGTGAGATACCGTCGTAGGCAGGTTTTAGCAAAGCCATTATTGCTAAGGTATAGATATGAAAGGCAGTGGTAACCAAACCCCGAACAGAACGGATTTTTTCCCTCTGCGTCCCCCAAAGGTTGCTTTTTATATTTATGTATGCGTATATGTATATATAAAAGATGGAACACAGATTTCATTGAATAAATCTGAGATCTCCAGGTGCAGACGTTTGAATAGTCGGTGCCAGCACCCCGTGTTTTCCTTTCCTGCCGATTTTGCTTGGATCCGGCTCAAAAACCGAGAGAGTCTCGTGGTTTTGTTTACACTGAATGGGGAGGATAGGAACAGAGCCATGGGGCCGCCTTTCATTAATATACAGTGAGGATTTTGTCTAAATTACTGCTATGAATTTCACAGTACACGCTTTCAAAAGCAGTCTCAGGTGGCCTGATGAAACGTGATAGCGCCTCTGCAAACAGATCCACTTTCTTTCTTTTCAAGGAGGGTGTGTGTGCGTATGGAAAGCCCCCCAAAACGTTGTGCTCCTCGATAACAGAAATACACTTCTGTTCCTAGGTCTGTCCCCTTCTTCCTCCCCCCTTTCGTCGTACTGAATTCTCGAATCGCTCCCCGGCCTCTCTCCCCCTCCACGCTGCCCCACCCCATCCGCCCCCCTCCCTTTGCGAATGTGATTGTTTTGTCTGGAAAAAAAAATCCAAAGTATATAACAAGGGGAGAACAGTTAGTGCTGATTTTCATTTGCATACATTTTCATATATTTTGGTGAAAATAATAGACTAGTGGAGAGCTGGGCTTCGAGGCGTCAGTGTGAAGGGAAGGCTAAGGACGCAACGGTGCTGGAGAGTTGAGAATATACCTTCCCCTCCACCCCCAACCCAGTTACCTTATTTGAAAAACAAAAAACAAAAAACAAAAAACAAAAAAAAACCTTTTATTTAAAAACCTAACCCTGGAAGTTTGCTCGGTAAGTCTTTTTTCATTTTCTTTCCCTGCTTTCTCTTCTTTTTCCCCTCCTTTTTGGCTTATTTATTTATGTTCTTGTAGGGTTAGGAGCTTATTTTCATTGCTTAGGACAAGAGAGGTTCACAGAGCAACTGTTGGAAGGAAGGAAGGAAGGGAAGATGTGTTGGGGGGGAGTTAAAAAAATTCAACTCAGCTAAAATATTACATAAAAAGATGGACTCAGTCCAAAGCCCCACACAGCAAGCCACTTTGGAGGGGTGGGGGGAGAATGCTATTCATTTTAATGGTTGATTGTGAAGGTGGGGGCGGAGTTGAAGAAAATCTGGAAAAGAAGTGATTATTAAGCATCCTGTATATAAATATTTCTTGATTGGGGTTGTTCCCCCTCTCCCCCAGAGAATCAGGACTAGAAGGGAAGAAACCCTGTTTCTGTAGGCAGTGGTGATGTTCTGAATTGTGTGTGCCTGCCTGGATTGGGGTAGGGGGACGCACGCTGGGAGCAGGGGGATGGAGAGAGGAGGGGGACTTGGCAAAGGGAAGGCAGAGAGCTGGAGGAGGAGGAAGCCAGGCAGGAAGTCAGGGCACCCCTGGTTAATTCTGTGTCTGGGGAGCAGGCGGGGAGCTGCAGCCTCCCAGCTCGGTAGTGAAAGCCCATCAGAAAGAGGGTGATCAATCAAAACTAACCAGGACATCCCTACACTTCATTCCCAAAGGAGGCTGGAGCTTTAGCATCGTAGAGTCGATTTCACTTTGTTTTCTATTTTTGACAGCCCCACTTGTCCCCTCCTTGCCACTGTTTCTGGGTTTTGTGAAAATTGAGGGTGCAGTTACTTGCTAGGTGCAGTTAATTAGATAAACATGGCTGGAGAACATAGCTAGGCCAAGTCTAGGCCCATTTGAGTGCCTTACCTTAGTGAAATAGGCCAGAGAAAATGTTAAAAGCTTGGTTTTGTTCTTTTCAAGGAAGCTGCGTCCGTGATGATGAGGGGGGGAGAATCCAATGGCTGGAATTTTATTGCACTTTTTTTACACAGAACACCTTGCAATTTAGAATTGGCAATTTATTTGGAAACAGTTGATGCCAAATCAATGAAACGGTTTGTAACGAGGGAGGAAGAGGTTTCGGTTGGGGAGGGGGCTAGGAAGCGCCAGTTTTCCAGTCCTTGTTTACGTGCTTGGCAGTGTTGCTTTTGACTGGGGTTAACTCTGTGTGCTCCATTGGACCAGATGCCATATAGAGCTGCTCCCTGAAGATCATTTGTTTCCTTGATGGGGAACATTTCTGAGCAGAGCATATTGGTTGCCATAGAGAAAGAAATAAAAGGAAGAACACTAGTCACATTAAGCTATATGTTTGTGCACTGGGCTTTAGATAAAAGGACCTTGGTTCAGCCAAAGAGAAGCCAAACTAGAGATTTCTAGTGCCACTAAAACTAGCTTTATTTTGTTTTGGACTTTTACAGTTGAAACATATAAGCTAATTTTATTGGTTGTTGTTAATTTTATGTGACACGGTTTACCGAACAAAATAAACTTTGCTCAGGAGTAGCACTATTGACTTGTCAGCAGGGGGCGCACTGACTCGTCTTAGCGAGTACTGAGTAAAATGTAGCTGTTTCAAAAGCAAATCAGCTTAAACACCCCTACCTTTCTATGCATATTCACAATGAGGAGTGAATTCATTGCATAACACAAGGTTTTAAAATATGAGGACAATGACTTCCCCATCCCCCACTGGCCCATGTCTGTGAAATGGCCCAGAAAGAAATACAAAAACTATTCCATTTCTCTCAGTGAAGTGTATTCCGGGCTGGAAAACAGAAATGAGATGTGAAAGCAAGAATAGTTTTTGAAAATTATTAAGGGGGTTTAATAGGCTACTTAAGAAGCTACCTTTTAGTTGTTGTTTTGAAGGGAGCGAAATAGTCAAGAAAACGAAATGCATAGTAAGGTATTATCTGTTTAAATAATGGAAGTTCTTCAACCTGATACATGCTTTGACTTCTAAATGCAACTCTGAGTCCTGGAGATTTAGTCCGCTGGCCCAGGATCACTTTTACTCCATTTGATATTTAGTGGCTGCTTTCATTCTTGTTACCACTTACGGTTTTAGAAAGATTTTGGATTTATCCTTGAAAGGCTTGACAGGGAAAGGAAAATACAAAATAGCCAAGGGTTAGAGGTAACTGTGGGCTTGAAACTTTTTAGTGCATTACTTAACCCAATTGAAGAAAAGTTTCAATAGAGCACAAGGTTTCCGCCTCAGAGATATTTACATACTGCCAGTGAAGACTGAACTTTATGTGGTAAAGGACAAAAAAGATATGTGGAAAAGTTCCTAAAGTAGTGAAGGGCAGATCTGGACTGGTTCAGAATTAGCCAGTTTGTCACTAAGAATTTTCCCAAGGAGATTCAGAGAGTGTGACTAGGAAAGGGAAGCCCGGAGTGACTGGAAGTGAGAAGCTGGCTTCCACGGTTCAGTAGGCAAACACACCTGTGAATGTGTCACAGAGCCTGTTAGTAAGGGCCACATTACGTGATAGCTCTCACATTCCTGTGGAGGAGAGGAAAAGATACTTTATTCTTTCTAACCCAGCTCCAAGTCAACCAGGTTCCAAGCAGGAGAAGTTTTTCTGACACTAACTTTAGTAAGTCAGAGTTTGGATTTAAGTGGTGGGTACTCTAGGAGGGTCAAGAGATTCTGGGAACAGTATAAGCAAAACAGGCACACTCAAACACATTTTAATCTGTGATTTTCAACCCGAGCGCTCACATTTAGAGTCAGGAAAGGTACTCTCAGGTTTGCGCTAATAAGACAAAGTGGAGAATTGAGAAAACTGTAATTTGAGCCCAAACACTGCTTTCTCTTTGGCTTTCGGGACATTTCAGACAAAAGACTTCTGGGGCAGATCCACATGAAGTGGACGACTGTCTCAAAGCTCTAGCTTCTTTGCATGCCCAGGGCTGCTGAATGCATTTAAAAATTATTAAGGAGAAAGGAAACTTTTCAATTCAGCCAGACATTCTGCAAAAAAAAAAAAAAAAAACATTGGTGAAGCAATCATATATATGTAGTGCATAATTTTTGTGTGCCACTTTTCATGAGATCTGTGATTGTTACTTTCTTGCTTGCTACTTTCCTTTTTGTAAATGTAATTAAACAATAAACAGAAAGATAAAATGATTGCCCCTCATGATATCTATAGTCCTAGGGTCATTAAGGCAAAAGAAACAGAAAATAAGAAATCTGGGTAGAGCAACAAGTTAATTTGACAAGAACTGACATACTATAGAGATGGCTTTAGCGTTTTATAATGATTTGGCGGTGGAAGTGATCAAGCTGGATATGAATTAAGATACAAAGGGCTGGGCAAAGCTACAGACTTTTAATTGTTGAGGATGGTGAAATTGCTTTTGCCAAATGAGAGAACGAAAAATATTACCTGGGTCAAATGTACAAAACACAAAGTGAGTATTTACTCATTTGTTTCCATTTGAGAATGTTAAGGTGCTCTGATCTCGCTGCAGTTAGGAAGCACATTTGCCATTAGCATTTACAAATTAAAATGTTAAGCATACTGCAACCCACACTCTGTGTTATATGCAAAGGGGACAGCTCTTCCACGGAAGCTCTTGGGTGGAAAAGAGGATTTGTCGTCTTGGCAGTGGATGAGTTGTTTCTTGGTCTTGCTAAGTTTTTTGCTGTGTTTCTTCCCCTAATCCTTTGTATCATTTTGATAACTGATTTATCTGATCTATAGAAAAGGAGCAAGTACTTAGGTTTTTAGATGGTTTCAGAGTAATTATACATTCAAAGACACTATGATTTCTCACCTGAAAGCAAGAAGCTTTCTTTTTGATACTTATAGGACAGCTTTAAACTACAGGGCATTTCAGATTGTGGGAAATAAGCGAAGAAAGCACAGTAAGTTGGTAATTGAGTGAATGCTTTTAAAACAACCCATTTCCAACAGTTTGCCCACTCGAGCTGCATGCGGGCGTGCACCTGACAAGTCTGGTAATGAAAGCTACCAATCGCCAGGGAAGCTGGAGCTGACACAGTGTGATGGACTGTTCCTGCCTGCCCCCTCACCACCCTCCCTGCCTCCCTGCTGAGTGCAATGCTCTTCTTCAAATTTAAATTCATAGGGCTATGTAACATAGAGCCCGGCTGATTGACCAGAGATGATGATGATGATGATGATTCATTAACAAAATTTGGTCATTTCCTAGCTAGAAAAACATTCCAAGGTCACATTGGTGGTTTTTATATTTGTATGTGTAAAAACAACACCCAGAAATATTAACTCAGGTTTACCAGAAAAGTGGTTTGATTCTTTGAGCTTGTGGTGATCCTAACAGAATTGAACTGCTCTCTCTGTCTTGGGGACACTCTTTATGCCTCATAAATTATTATACAGAATTGCCTTTCTGGGTCGGAACAGGATAGTCTGGGGGTGGATAAGAGATTCATGTGGCATACATCCCAGAAAACAATTCTTGCACTTTGGCGCTTCTGGTTTTTTTATTATTAGATTTTTTTTTTTTTTTTTTTTTTGACATTTGAACTTAGCTATTGTCTGAGGAGCTGGGTGCAGATGCAGCACGTCAGGCTGATGGCTGCTCTTTTCGGCATTCCCTCAAACTGTGCTTCTGTGGTCTCTTCTCTCCAGTGAATGCTAAAACACCCAGTTCACTGTCTCCCTCCTTCCCCGGGCCCTAAGCTGCCCCAGTGCCAGCCCTGGACAGCCAGCCTCAGGGGTGTTTTCAAGAAAGTGTGTTTATTGTTGCTCACTTTAAAAATACAGTGCTGGGTATATTCGTTGATATTTGATACTACAAATACCATGGTTTGCAGTGATACACTTTCAGCACGGACATATCTGGTAGACGCTTTGGTGGTAGAGCTAAGTGACCTTGCTCACTGCAGCTTCAGGCAGCTCGAGTTTGTTAGTCTCAAGTTAAAAGTTATGTGTCTGATGTTGCTTTGAATGCGCACCTCTCTCCCTAAATTTTCGGTGGGCAGCCTGGTTACTCAATAAAGCCCAAGGGAAGGAGCTCAGGCTTACAGTGTCATTTAATACACGTCCAATGTTAATTTACTATTAAATCAGGGTACAAAAAGCCTCCAGAAATCAAGGTATATATTGTTCAAATGTCTGTGTTCCCTTCATTTTTAATTCACATCACAAAAACAAACAAGTAAAACTTCACTTGGAAAAACACTGACTATTAAAGTATCCCAAATTCGAAAATACTATGATTTTATTGGAGGGGTCTGGCAAGCAATTCCTTTCCAGGGTTAGAAAGTAAGATGAGAACTTTCCCCAGAAAGGTTTGCTTTGGAGGCTCCAGCGCAGAGGTCCACATTTCACAGCGGCGGGGTCCTCTTCTCACCCCCGCCCCCCATTCCTGTGATTTGTGGGCACCAGAAACTACTTCTCCCGAATCCCTGGCGATTTGTGGGGCCCCCAGGGCTAAGCTCCGCTTCCTTAGATCGCATTCTAAGGACGTTTTATTTTATTTAACGCACAGTTTGCATAATAAAATTAAAAGGATCTCATTACTCCCCTTTTCTCCCTGAGCACTGCCCAGCAAGGTCTTTCAGACTGTTATTTGAACATCTAGAGCGGCCTTCAGAAGTCGAATTAGCATTGCTTTTCTATGGGAAAGAAAAAGGGAAAGAGGTAAATAGGGCAAAGTGAGAAGCGGGTAAGGTACCAGGAGTGAGGTGGATTTAAATGCAGAGAGCGGTGAAGGAGACTGGGGACAGAAAAGGACAAGAGAGAAGGAGATGGGACAGCAGGGAGGCGACGAGATAAACGCTGAGTCACCCTAACAGGTCACTGGGTATACGGGAGCGAAATGCCGCAGCCCAGGAAAACCAGGGTGCAAATCGCACCCCATCTTCTGGGCCTCCTTCCCGCCAAGCCGTAGGAGCGCAGACTTGGAGCTCGGCGCCGCCCGCTTGCCTTTGTCACTGATTCGGTGCGCGGCCGCGGGCTCCCGCGGCGGGCTTTGTTCCGGCGGAGCAGGGCAGGACCCCTCGCACCGCCGCGTCCCCGCCCTCCCAGAGCTGGGGACGGTGGGGGTGGGGACTGCGCGACGGGGACAGGGAACAGAGGAGCAACGGCGGGCGCCTCTGAGCCTGGGATTTCGTTCCTTGGCTCCTTTTCGTAATTGAGCTGTTCTCCTTTCGGGGAGGGGGCCGGGGCTGCGCGGGAGGAGGAAGAGCTGGAAGGGGGTACCCACTCTCAGCCCGCAGCAAGGGCGAGGCGCAGCCCTCTGTGCCGGCGTCCGGAGATTTGTATTGTATGCATGTACGCATGCAGGGATGGATGGATGCATGCATGTACGGATGAGGAAAACCAGTGAATTGGGTCCCATGTTCTAGGTTTCCGGTCGAGCTTTTGGCAGCTGCAGGGCGCCACAGGTCGGTGCCTAGTTAACCCCTAAGATCTGCTCTCGAGGTGTTTGGGGGCCGCGGGTGAGCGCTGTGGACGCGCCCCGGGTCCAGGGCTGCCCAACTGGCGGCGCGCAGATCCCGCCGCGGAGGCTCGTGGCGGGGGACAAAGGCGGACATCCCGAGCAAGCAAAGGGCAGGAGCGCACAGGCACCCACGTACCCAAGCGCTCTCTCGCCCGGGTCCCTCCCTGCGAGCCCCCGCGACTGGGAGTCAGGGCTTCATGTAGACCCTGCTCCCTCCTCTCGCCATTGCTTTTAGCAAGCAGCGAGTAAACGTTTGTCACCCTCTCCCCAGCCAACCCCAAAGGTGTGGGCAGATTGCAAGAGTTACTGCTCTGTTATTGTTTGTCAAATAGGGTCCTTCTCTTGGGAGAGGGTCGAGGGGCATGTGGCGGATCCCGGGCCAGGATTACATTAATCAAAGCATTATTTCCCCAGAGAAGCGGAGCACAAATGAGAGTAAATCCTAATAAAATTGGATCGCGGAGAAATGGAACGCTTTAAGTAATCTGTGCTGCCTGATAAAAATCTCACATTTACAAGACGTGGGTCTTAAAAAAAATATCCGCACACCTCTGGCCTCGGCTTGGCTGGTGGGGCCGGGTCAGAGCTGGGGACAGTCATTACACGAAGCTTAGTTGAACTTCTGGAGTGAGAAGGGAAGCTGGACACCCATTCGGAGTTTCACAAGCTCAGGTCTGCTCAGGAGGCACCTTTGGCCCTGGGCACCCCTCTGGAGTATTTGCGGAACCCGTGGGTCCGAAGGACTCCCCAACAATGCCCTGAGAGATCTGGAACTCTGTTCCTCTGGGAACGTGGCCCCCACTTTCCCCTTCGAACGCTGCTGCAGAATGGGCAACTCCTGTGGGTGGGGGCGGGCGCGGCCCACCGGCTGGGCAGAGGCCAGACGCCCCGACGCTGCGCCCTCAGCAGATTCGCGGGTACCCTCCAACCCCGCCGGGCTCTCCACCCTAGGGCCTGCCAGGTCCGCGGGGCCGTCTCCTAGGCAGCCTGGGGTTCCTTCTGCCCGGGGAAGGGTGTGCGTTTGGGGTGACTGCCGGGGAAGCCGAGGGCGCTGCTCGCCGGCGAGACCTCTGGTACTTTCGGGCCATCCCAGCCGGGAAACAAGGCTCTCGATCCATCCGCCTTCGTCCCTCCAGTGGTAGGAAACTTTCCGACGCCTCCCGCAGCTCTGCGAGGAGAGAAAAGACAAGCTCCCCCTCCCAGCCCCGTTGTAATGACTGAGTCTGGCGAAGCCAGCCCGCAGGGAGGCAAACTCCCCCTGCCGCCCCGAGGCCTCCTCCAGCCACGGAGACTGGACAGCCGACTGCGACGCCACGAGGCCCGTCGTTGGTGACAAGTGTGACAACACCGTCCCGGTCCTACGGGTGAGCACCAGCCTGAGGGCTCCGCCGACCCTCCCGAGAGGTGCGCCGGGAACCAACTCCCATCCGGGTCCTCCTTCCTAACCTTCCGCTGCGGGCGAAGGCGGGCGGCGGGGACCCGGCAGGGCGCAAGCGCGCCGGCGCCCCCTGCAGGCCGGCACCTGAGGGCCCGCCGGGGCGCTATTGCCGCTCGAGGTCCCCGCGCTAGCTGCGTCCGGGGCCGCCGGCGCACACACGCACAGCCGCCCGCCAGCTCCGGGGCGCCCGGAGGCGCTCGGTGCTGTTTTCAAACGCGAGTTTCCGTCGGCGGGGAGCGGCAGGGTGGGAGAGGAAGACGGGAGAGAGGGCCATGGAGCGAGGCGCGGAGCGGGGTGGGGCAGCCGGCGTCACCCCCTCGCCAACCCCTTCGCGCCCCTTCTCAGGTCCGCGCTGGGCAGTCCCCGCATGTGCCAGCGGCCGCGCGCCTAGTTTCCGGCCCGCGCGCTCCGGAGTCCAGAAGGCCGCGCTGCCTCTCCACCGGGGCAGCGACCGGCGCGGGGCAGCGACCGGCGCCGGGCACCAGGCTGGGCTGGGCCAGGCTGGGCTGGGCCGGGCTGGGCCGGGCTGGGCCCCCTCACCCCCGGCGAGCGCGCCCCGGAGAAGCCGTTTCCCTTGCAGTCTAGAGGGTAGAGCAGCGGGGAGCAGTGTGCGTGTGTGCGCGTGCGAGGACGGGTGTGCGTGTGAGTGCGGTGCGCGCGCAGGCCAGGGCAGGGCAGGACAGGAGGCGCTACAGGATGCTCTGGAGCAAGCATATCCTTTTCAGCCTGAGATCTAAATCTGCAACCTTAGAGCAGAGCTGATTATTCCCCCCGCCCCCCTCCTCGGTTCTCTACACAGGCATCTCCCTCTTTCGCCTGAGTCTTCCCAATCTGATTCCCAAAGTGATCCCCCTTGTGGTCCGGGGATTTTCATGGACACCCTGACCCACGTGAGCCAGGGTAAGGCTGAAAGGGACAATGTTAGCCTAGGGCATGTCCATCGTCCAGCCCGCTCGTTAGGCTGGATTTCACGCACCAGGAAGCCACGTTTGGGGACTTGGGTATCTGCTTTTTCTCTGTCTTGGCCTTAAAAATTGCTGCACAGAGGCTGTTTTTAGTTTTGGAGTGATGGGACGAGGTAGGAACCAGTTGCAAATCACTTTTGGGGCTTCTCTTTATTTAGCTGACCATTGATAGCCCTCCTGTGCACCTTTCCAACCTACTAGCTTCTTTCCAGTGGTGGGAAATTAGCGGGGAGGGGGTTCGAGTAAAGTCACCCATACCTTTTCAATTCTGAAATAATGACTCCCCTTTCCCAGTCTGTGATTTCCATAATTTCCTACAAAACAAGGGCTGTCAAGGATCTCTCCATAAGAGAAAAGGCAACTGGCAGAAGAAAACTTGGGCCAAATTAAATTCCCCCTTCTTAAAACATTAACCAGGGCCTCCCTCCCTCCCTGGTCCCACCAAGTTTGTTCTACTCTCAAGGGGAAACAGAAAAATTCAGAAAAAAGGTTAAACATTCCTCTCCATCAATGAGGCAATGAACCCGGTTGCCAAAATGTACTTTTGATAACCTGAGATTCAGAGAGATTCTAAAGAGAAACGGAGCACAGGCCTTTAGTCGTCCTCTTTTTGCCCTGTTGTTTGCATCTAATGATTTTCACGAATTTTGAAATACTTGTGATATACATTTTTTCTGTCTTGGATTTATTAATATGAGACGATTTTACTGTTAGCCATAATTCTTTATAGGACCTCTTGTCCTAGAGAAAGGTTCTAAGTAACACACTCACTAGCTTCTGCCAAAGGCCCTCCCCAGCTAGTGTCTTGACACAATTTCAATCACTCTTTTTCAAAAGATAATTTATAGGCAGGTAAATTTTAACAAAGAATGTTAATGGTAAAATGTGAGTGTTTAACTGGATGAGCTTTTGTTTTTAGAATCAAGGTTTAGCTTTTCTCTGAATTATTTATCAAGTTGTTTGCCCATAGGCCTTCCTAAAAAAAGGGAAAGGTAAAGAGGAGGGGATCACTTTTATTTATTTAAAGCATTTGTTGACATAAAATTTTAAAACTAGGCTTTTGGGAAACAGCGAATTACTAAACTATGTCTGTAAACACCCACCTTTGGGACTGTGAAAAGCAAAAAACAAAAAACAACCTAATTACTTTCACAGGAAACAGTACTCAGTTAACTAAAATATTGTATGGCAATGCTTGGAAGCTCCTCCTCCTCCTTAAGTATAGTACAGTTTGGTAATATACTACACATATTTATACATGATGTAAATATACATATGCACAAGGGTAGATGTTTATGTACATAACATAACAAAATATATACATACCCCAACTGAATACATTTGCATATAACATGCCCATGTGTAATATACCAAACTTCTATGATTAACAATACGTTCTATAACAGATAGTCTTAAAATAAGAAGTGAGTGAATCTTATTCATATTGAAAAAAATTCAAAATTTGTTTTGAAATCTGGATTGTGCTAACTGTAGATGGCACCACAGAAATCAGTAAATAATAGGTTCGTAGTATTAATATTTTATGCACGCCCCCTTTAAAAGTACTGTGAACTTGAATAACTTGTTTTACATAAAATAAGGACAGCATATTTAAAATACAAACATTTCATGTAAAATTGAGTACCTATTTTTTGGTCTTTTTTTCCACACATAAAAAACTGTTGTCTTAGAATAAAAATTAAATTTTAGAGGCAATAAAAGAGATTGGTCCTTTTATTTTTTATTCTATTGTAAAGAAAACATTTTTAACTAGTCGATCTTATGGTCCTCTATATGCATTAAAAGACATTCAGTAGTCTAGTGATAATTCAAAATGTAAAAGCAAATTTGAGGCATATATTATACTTGATTTGTATAATGTGGGATGCCAGGTTACTTATTTGCTTCCTTGAAATGGTATTTTGAATCTTTGGATTTTCAGAGGCCTTTTCTGGTTAAAATAAGAACTACAGTTAAAATGAATACATTGGCATTCATTGGCAAGGGTCCAAATGCTCATTTGTGTTAAGAAAATGCAAAGAAATGATATACCAGAATTTTATACTTTAAGTGTTATTTGTCCTACTTTGATAAAGGAATCAAAATGATAAAAATTTGAAGTTTTATGGAGGACCATGATAAAAGGAGCTCTCTTATGTAATGAGAGTTATTTGTACTGAATTATAAAATATTTTGTTTATTCA
This sequence comes from Cacajao melanocephalus, assembly GCA_963573385.1. Lineage (NCBI taxonomy): Eukaryota > Metazoa > Chordata > Mammalia > Primates > Pitheciidae > Cacajao > Cacajao melanocephalus. Next base: position 118,035 of record CAUYLG010011806.1, on the reverse strand, counting down.
TGTTTATGTAAATGTATATTTCTTTACCAAAAAAAAACATATATGATGTTTATGATGACATTTATTCCTACATGTGATTTATTGCTTGTTGATTTCAGAGAGAGTATTTAAAAGACTGATGACTCATTGGTGATGTCTAAATATTACTGATGAGCTTGTGAAAATAGAAATTGGTTTAGCCTAACTACTTTTTGAGGTTTGTTTCTTAATCTCCTAAAAAGTTTGAGGTTAAAATGATGAAAATACCACAAGTGAAAATTTAAAAAAAAAAAAAAAAAAAAAAGGACTATTATTTGGAAAGAGGTAAAAACATTTTACTCTCGTTGAGGTTTCAGATGAACTGCAAAAGTTAGTCTTTTATGTTAAAAAGTTTTATATCTGATGGTGTGAAGTGTTTTGAGGAGGCATAGGCTATAAAATATCATACAAATGCACAACATTCATTCAAAAATTTGGATGAAGAGTCATTTGCTGCAAAATTGTAAAATAATCTTTTCTGTCAACTTAATTAATGAAGTGGGTAAAGGACTATTTTAGTAGATTCAAATTACATATGTAGAAAGATTTGTAAGAATAAATACTTTGGCATTCTGTGGCCTAAAAGCAGACAGAACTATAATATAGCAAATAAAACTCCCCAGAATGTAGGCATCCAAGATTCAATTTCATTAAAAAATTTGGCAGTTAAAGAAAAGAAGGAAAAATGCTTATTAAATCAGGGCAACTATAAAATGTTGACAGATCTCAAGTTTCATATCCAACTAGGCTCTTAGAAAACTGCTGGGATATTGGTGGAGTACAAGTTATTCTGTCAAACCATTTTTCGTTGTTAATTATTTTTTTCAATACCCTCAAATTTCAACTCCAACTTCATAGACTAACCATTTTCACTTTCTTTTTCTTTCTTTCTCTGGTTCTTTCTTTCTCCCCATGTCTCTCCCTCCCTTTCTCCCTTCTTTCTTTCCTTCCTCCCACCTCCAAGTCTGTAAGGAGTTGGACAAGGCTGTTTAGAAAGGCTTGGAGAGACACCCTAGGGGGATTGAAGTTCCTCAGTCTCAGTGGTTAGACATTATCAATGAAACACATCGAGTGTACTGAGGTATATTGGTGCTCTCTCAAAACACATTTATTTTTTTTCCCCATGCAACTACCAGTGTCTTTTAAAGAGAGAAGCTGACGATGTCTACTGAAGGCAAAATAAATTAGAGAATTGAATTAATCATTTGGATAATGCAGGCATTATTGTTCTCCCTTCTAGCTGCTAAAAAAAAAAAAAAAGACAGTGAAATTTGAACAATTTGGACTGGCTATCTATCTGTGATTAAATTTGTAAGATATCAACTAATTCTCTAAGCTGTTGCTTTATTCTTCATTCTACCAATGTTAACAGAGATGGATACACACACCTGAATGGGCCTCCAGTGGAGGTCGTTATATGGGTTAAGACATTTACCCCAGATATAAATAAAAGGAATTGAGGGGCATGACTTGCCAGGTTTTGCTGAGTACATTGATAGCAGTTATTAGATAATTGTTCACCTTTCTATTTTGCCCCACGAGAGGAGACACATGCTATATTATAAAATACTTTAAATTAATGTTAAATAGTCCAACTGGGATCACTAAAGTTATTTACATTTAGCAATGGATTAAAATGTTAGCATTATACATTTATTGAATTAGGATCTTAGTCTCCTTGTGTGCTCTCACTTGAAACATTTGCTGAACAAATCTTCAAGGGTTTTTTAGGGAGGGCAATTTTCTCAGTGTAATTTGGTGGCTTGAAAGGTGCGGTGCCTTTACTTTCTGTGGGGGGCAAAAGAGAATAAGAAAGGACAAGGTTAAATATTGTAGGTGGGTATTAGGCCTGATGACTGTTTTAAAGTAGTCTTTGGTAGAGCAGGATAAGATCGAACATGATTTGGGTTTAATCTAAAGAACAATAGTAAACAAAAATTACAGCCCATTAAAAAATATATCTAGTTGCAAATATGATTTTAGAAAGAGCACCTAGACTTTATAATCTTTCTGCTTTTCTTGAAACTCTCTAGGAAATTGTGTTACTTCATTTTATATTCATCTAACTAAATAAGTGATGTATTGTTCTAACACATAAAGCTTAAGTATTCCAAGAATAAGTAAAAATATGCGCTGGACAAAAAAAATATTGCTGATTTCATTTTTGCTATAATTTCAAGAGATAGAGTAGCTAAGTGAAACCTATGGATTAGTAATGGTTTCTATTTATTTAAAAAGTTGTTTTGTTAACAGAAATTGTATTTTCAGATTAACCCTTGAAAAGTGTGCTAATCATTTGAAATTTTTAATGATTCCTATTTATAGATGCACATAAAAGTAGAAAACTACTTAATAGCCTTAATGTTTGTTTGTACCGGAATTAAACATATACAAAGATACTAGTGAATAAGTGCATAAAGGATGTTAAACAAGTGAGCATTTAAATCTAAGATTGTAGTTTGCTGGTGACAACTATTCGTCATCCTATTCTATTTTTTTTTCATTGCGCTTTCAAAACTTATATAGTGTGAAATTGTTCCAGAATCACTAATTATTCTTCACCCCAGACCCTTTTCAATAAAGTGATGCCATCCATGGAAGATTTAAGGCAAAACAAAATAATAGACTTATTACCAGGAATTTCTCTTGGCATAAGTGTTTACAAGATTTTCTAAAAAATAATATATAGGGATATTTATTTTGCTTTTTTCCTTTCTTATTTTAGAGGTAGGGTCTAATTCTCCATGTTGGCCGTTGATCTCGATGGAAACTGCTGAGAGGTAGCCGTGTAATTTCTTTATCTTTCACCTGCAAATTACACACATTATTTTGCAGCTCAAAATAAGCATTCCCAATGAGTTGCATTCAGTAAATGTCTTTCACAGCATTAGTACAGAACTGAGGTACAAAAGAATATTAATCTAATACATTCCAAAATTCAAATACTTGTGATTAATAAGCATTATTATCTATAAATAAGGCCCTAATGATACTTTGGCAGTGTTGTAAACACAAGAATCAGAGGCAATTATTGTCATTATTGTTCGGCAAGTACTTCCCATGAATACCAAATGAGTATTGCTGTCCAGCTACTTGGCAAGTAAGGTTCCTCTAAAGAAACAGATGTTGGCCAATCAGGACTGGCTACTATTAACTACCCTTAGCCCAAAACGCAGAGTACTGAAAGAAAAACAATAACAACAACAAACGAAACAAAAAACAAGACATCTAAAACAGTTGTGATGTGATCTTAAGAAATACCCGTTATTATAAATATAAAAGCATCTTGAAAATAATGGTCTTTTCCAATACTGACTTTGGTGAATTGGGTACATTAGACCATGTGTTAGTTGGAAGCAAAAGTCTCACTTGTGAGGCTCTTAGACCCGCTGTGATGGGATACCCTTGTAGTAAAATCAGTGGACAAGGAGAAATAAGTTGCAGCTACACGAAAACCCCTTCAGAGAGCTTGGATGTGACCAGGACTCCATCTTTTTCCCCTTTCCCAGGCGCTACAGAGCTTCCTCCTTGGTTAAGTGCATTAAACATAATGCCCACCAGGCCCAGCTCCACCTCAGTATGTGGGAGGGGGCAGCCACCAGGCAAGCTGAAGAAAGTTCCTCACTCAGAGGGAGCTCCACACAGGCCCCTGGTTGCACATTCGTTTGCACTCTGGCCGCAGGGCCGGTGTGCCAATGAACTGATTTTAGCTTGCCATCTTAGGAAGGTCAATGGCATTGGGTAACAGCCAAATTGGTTTTTGTGGAGAGAAGAAAAAAAAAGTTTTGTATATATTTTATTAAGGGATAGGTGCATTAAGCATTGAAGATAAATTTGTTTTCTATTTTTAAATTTCCTGAGCCAAGCCTTATGGTTTAAGGATGTTACAGTTCTGTACAACGGGGGTTGAGAAAGCAAGGAACCGGTTTCCCAAGCCACTGGAGAAACGTAGTGAAGATAAGATCTGGGGTGGTGGGGTTGGTGGTGATATCAAAGAAACAATCGCATTACCAGCCGTGGTCACTGGCCATCAGTTTCAGCATGGGTGTGTTCTTTATGGAGAATAAGGGTGGAATGCAAAGCTACCCACTGGAGGGAAATGAGATTGGACTGACTCCTCTTAACCCACCAGAAAACTCTTTACTGTCACCTTAGCAGGAACTGAAACATAAGTGATTCCATTGTCTTCACAATAAACCAGGAGGGGAACTAGAGGGAGCTTTCTTCCCAAGAGATTTTCACTCAGCTTCCTGTGAAAATGTTCTTGATACTCCCCACCTCCCCACACCCTGCCAAGATTTGTCAGCAGGGTGCCAAACCCGTGGAGGGGCAAGGTGGCTGGACTCCAGATGGGTTAGAGATTGGGCCCTGGGCACTCTCCCCTCGTTTCCATTTTGAACTTCCCTGAATGGGATGGAAGGGAAATTGCCCACCTGAATTCAGCAGCATGTGCTCAGTGTCTGACCATAGGGAGATGAGAAAAGGTGAGTTCTTCTAAGCAAATCTTTTCTCATTTCCAAGCATAATAGCTCAAAGGAGAATTTCCATAATGACAGTGCTGATGGCGACAGTAATAATGATGACGACAAAATTGTACTAAAGACTTAACCACGTATCAGGTATTGAAACACGCCCTTCAGGTTTCATATTGTCCTATTTAAGCCCCGAAAGCCCTCTGAAGGATCATTTGTATCTAGGTTGATGAGCCTGCTGAGGCCTATGGGCTTGAGTCACCCACCTAAGGTCACATAATGGTGGCACCGGGTTTTGAACTTGAGTCTTTTCTCTTGAGTCTTGAACTTGAGTCTTTTGAACTCTGGGGGACACTGCTGCTTTCTACCTTTCTGGGTAGAAAGGTAGAAACATTGCCCTTTAGGGCCTAGTCTGTGCTGGCTTGCAAAACGGTTCTGTGGCATTTAGTGAATGCATCCCCCGCCCTCTCCCCAACTCCGTCTCCCATGAAAAAAAATGGTGGCCAAGGCTCCTAAGGCCTCTTCACACCCCATGACTGCACTCTTTGCCACATCTCCCAGCCCTTCGTGAGGATGATAACAGAATAAGTCTGGACATAGCAACCTGAAATGATGATTACAATTTGGTTTGAATGCTCTATTTACAATGAAGCACAGTGCATTATGAGAGGGGACTCAGAAAATGCATGTGTGTGCATCTTTAAACTCTCTCGTGCTAAATCTATGTATAGGAGTATGTCTGCTTCTCTGTATATGAACACCCTAGGGAAGAAAACAGCTATTAATGGAAAGCAGTGTTCCTAATCATGATGTTGACTATTGACTCAGGAGCTTATCCCTGTTTCTAGGTTCGAGGGACACCCAGTCAGTGCTGAAGGAACAGCCCAGAGGGCTGGTTTGGTTTTTTGCTCGTCACTGTGTTCAGCTCACGCACAACTTAGAAGGGAACTGTGTGGACGCCTCACTGCACACAGGCAGGGCCACCATCCAAACGTTCTCATTGGCCTTGGCATTGTTGGAGAAACAATGATGCTGTTTCAGGCGCACCAAGCATCAATCAGGGAGGCTGGACTCCGAGCCAGGCCCTGCCCCTCAAGGGAGACCTGGGATCCTGGTGACTGCTTCTCTGCACATTGACCAGAAAGCAACCAGAACATGCAAACGCTGGTTCTTGGCAAGAGAAAAAATATGTGCCTTTGCTTTGGACCTATGAGGACATGTAATCAGATAGGAAACTCTGAGATATGGGTACTCCACTCATGGCAACAAAGACATAAAGTTTGATAAAACTTCAATAATGATTTTATTTTAAATGAAATCTTCATTGCTGTTGCTGGACCCCAAAGGGCAAAGTGTTATTCATAAAGGCTGAAGTGAAAAAGTTACTTGGCTTTTAGAAAATGACTTTCACCTAATTAATTAATTAATATTCTGCCTCATTCCAAGGAAGAATGTGAGGCAGTTTATAAAAATGCATGTCGGTAAGAAACGAAGTTGGGAAAAGGGAGCCAGCATAAAGTGATCATCCTCTACTGTATGTCCATAAGTGGTTAAGTGCTTAGAGATGTCCACAGCCACAGAAAATGGCATGAGATAGAGTTTTTTTTCTCCATAGCAAAAAAACCCAAAAGTTTTTTTTAAAAAAAGCTTTACAATGAGCGATTAATCTGTGGTAACTTCTATCTAAAGAAAGGAAAAAAGACATTGTTTTCGAGATGAACTATCAGTTATGTGTTACTTGAAAATATTTCCTAAACATCTTTGATACCTTTAACCCCAAAGAAAAATGTCCACAAGGGAATTTGCTCTGACATCTTTTGTATTCACAATAAAAAAGTTAATCTTGAAGTCTGTTGGAATTTTACATTGGAGAAAGGCTTTACGATGTTCTTTGACGATCTTTAATGCTAGCACTTGGCGTTTTACTTTCTATACTTACTTCCTATAAGATAATTTGATACTTTCCAAAATGTAGGTCACGTTCTGCTTCTTCCCAGGAAATCCCAGGAAATCAATAAATGGTATATGTTTTACTGCCTTCTCTATTTTTTGTGTAGGTAGCCAAGAGGCAGATAATATGAAGTCCTCAGAAAGGTTCCTTATATTGAGGAGTATAAAAATTCGTGTGTCCTCTGCCACAACCAGCCTGGTGACTTGGTTGCCTCTCATAACCCTCTTGGTTTCAGTTTTCTCATCTGTAAAATAAAGGGGTGGGATTTAGCTGATTTTTAAGTTGCCTTCTAGTCATAAATTCTGTGTTTTGAATTTTCTGTCATCTAGAGAATCCATTAATGTAAGCATGATTTTTTATATCTAGTTATATTTTTACATATATTTCAATTGTTATAGAACTTGCATGTAAAGAGGAATACAGGGCATTCCATTATGCAGTGTAAATCAATAAAATGAAAATGTGTCCATTGACAACATTTGTATTTTCACCTATTACAGAGCTGTGCCATCTCTTTGAATACAATACACTTTTATGCCCCATTAAAGCATGCTTGACATAGCTTTCAACTACTTCCAAATGCTGAGAAGTTGAAAAACATAACATTTACAAAAGATACATCTGGTGCATATTTATATGACTTGGAGTAAGGAATCATTTAAATACTGCTGAGCCATCTCCATATTAAGAGAAAAGATATTCCATGTCCATATGTGAAATTGGTGATAAAATACGTGTAGGTTTAAATTTCTCTTGCACATTTTTTCCTTGACACATGTTAAAATATGGAAATATTGATTAGGGATTAAATCATCTGAGTTGTTGGAATTGCTTTTCCTTTGAATTTTATATATTACATCATTAAATCTAAGTTTATAAGCTAGAGGTGGTAAGTTTTCAAAGGGATTAAAAGTAGCACTTCATATTTAGAAAAGCTGCTTCTTATTCAGGTGCAAGAGTTCTTAACCTGGAGATCAGGGACTCCTTAAACATTTAAAGATGGGCATCAGGGGTTCTATGAGCCCCCTGAGTTTATATGGTAGCATTGTATGTATATGTGTATATGATTTTTTTTCATGGAAAATATTTAACTTACAACAGTATCCCAAAGTGGTTTATGGCCCTAAAAGTTGGAGTTTTAGGAAATACCTGGGGTTACTCCTGATGAGCTGTTTCACCCTGAAGTACATCAGCCACTTACCTTCTGTAAGCCTCATCTCTAAATTTCTGTAGCTTACCAGTATTAAAAACTGATAATCTCAGTGTGATTTCCAGCTTCAGCATTCTGGAGCTCTGAGTCAGAAATTTACCTTTATCTACCTAAATCCTTAAACCACCAGTGCGCTCAGCATTTGTTCTTTGCGACTGCATTTATTTTAAAATTGATATTGTGGAGATCTTGGGTGGAGTATGGGAGAGGTTATGCTGAATAATTGTAGAACTACATATGTATCAAGTTGGGGGAAAAAAGCACACCTAAAAATCATACAGCTCTTCTAGAATGCCATGTGGTACGGCATATGAAATATAACTTCTCTATCCTCCAGCTCACACACACTTTAATTAATGTTATAGGCTGTACTTTAAACTGAAAGAAGTGAGAAAATCAAGGTTAAGGACGCTCTGTTCTTTACCATGGAGAAGAAAAAAAGAGACAGCTATGTAAATTAAGGATTTTGTATCTCCTTGTCAATTTCTTATCTGTCAATTTCTTATCTGAATGATTTCTAAATCAGAAGAATGCTGAAGATCTGTTTTCCCATCAGTTCGGAGCCTGAGGAATTTGGAGCTGGAATTCTGAGCCAGGAAACAGCGCTGTTTTGAATTCAGAGGCTCTGCTGCTGAGCACAGATGCCAGGCTTATGATACATTCCAAAAGGTTCAGCTTGATATTTCAACCCCAGAGGTCAGAGAGAATTCCTCAGAGGGGCAAATGAAGAATAGCAAGAGTGGCCAGGGAATCTCGTTATTCTCCTGGGAGTGTCAGCACCTCAACAAGCTTTGGTGATATGGCCAGGCAGGCAGCACCCACCTTTATGAAGTAGAATATTGTTCTGGTGGGCCCTGCTGGCGTCAGGCTTTGAGATACTTCTACATTGTCGTATATTTGACATGGTGTAGCTCCAACATCTGGAAGGCTTTCTAAGCTTCTCACCTTAGTTATTAGGGTGCCGTATAGACCCAGCCTCCAATGCTGATATGATTTATTGTGCAAAAATTCTTAACTTGAGAGATATTAATTGAAAAGATTCTCACCCTTACAATCCTTCTTGTCTGTGTGGTAGTTGTTCATGTGGACTAACTTCACATGCATGCTACGAACCTGATTCTAACTTCAGAGGCAGGCTCCCACCCCACCTTTCTTTCCTTCTCCTTCTCCCCAGATGTCTAATGATACTGCAGATTTATCAAAACTCTTTCAATATAATAAGGGGTGGTACCTTTTTGAGTTTAAGCCCCCAGGGAGACTACTTTTCAGAAAGAATGGTCTAAAGGGGTCCCATAGGGCTAAGATGTCTGTAGTCGTGAACTTTCTTTGAAGTCCAACTTAAATCACATACATTACAATTTATACTGATGAACCTTGGGAGCTTGGGGATGTTGAGTTTTTTAAAAAATTATCAACCTATTTATGTATTACCAATTTATATTTCTAATGCTTGACAGACCTTTTCATGACCAATTAAAATGATAAAACATATGATTAAGGATTGAAATATCACAAACCAAATTTCAGTGAGGAAGGAAACAGAATAAAGAGCTAATATGAGGCTGGGTGCCGTGTTTCATGCTTGTATTGGGAGGCCGAGGCAAGTGGATCACCTGAGGTCAAGAGTTCAAGGCCAGCCTGGCCAACGTGGTGAAACCCCTGTCTCTACTAAAGATACAAAAATGAGCCAGTATGACGGCATGTGCACCCGTAGTCCCCACTACTCAGGAGGCTGAGGCATGTGCACCCGTAGTCCCCACTACTCAGGAGGCTTGACACAGGGAGGTGGAGGTTGCTGTGAGCTGAGATCGCACCACGGCATTTCAGACTGAGTGACAATGTGAGACTCTGTCTCAAAACAAAGGAAACAAAACAAAGCAGAGCTAATATGTACCTTTTTTTTTTTTTGAGAGGGAGTCTTGCTGTCGCCAGGCTGGAACAGTGGCATGATCTTGGCTCACTGCAACCCCCGCACCCCTGTACCCACCCTGCCCTGGGTTCAAGCGATTCTCCTGCCTCAGCCTCCCAAGTAGCTGGGACTACAGGCACATGCCACCACGCCCAGCTAATTTTTGTATTTTTAGTAGAGACAGGGTTTCACGATGTTGGCCAGGATGATCTTGATCTCTTGACCTCGTGATCTGCCCGCCTCAGCCTTCCAAAGTGCTGAGATTACAGGCATGAGCCACCATGCCTGGCCAATATGTACTTTTTTCCCCCTAAAGGACCATATCTCTAATGCTCCAAAGCATTGTCAAAACTAGAAATACATTCTGCCCTGAATTTTTCCTTAAGCAATTCAGTTACCAATCTGCCTCTTACATTATTGACCTTGATGGAAAGATACATTGACTCAACCTGAGGAGGTGGAAGTTCAGAGTAAATTTGACTAATGATACTGTGTTTTCATCTTTGGTAGGAGAGGCAATAAAAGAATGCTGACTTTTGATGCCATTTTGTCTCCATTAGGAGAGATGTGAAATGACCTGTCCCGTGAGAGCTCTAGGTCCTGTTCCTCTTTGTTTCTCCCCAGCCACCCCAGCAGAGTTTCTCCTGTTTGGCAGTCAACACGTGTGCAGCTCATCTGTCGTTGGGTAAACTACACTTCGGCTTTCAACCTAGGAATATTCTTGGGTTAGGAAGCTTTTTGAGCATATCATTGATAAAGCATCCACAATAAAGTGGAATGACGTGCCATCAATAATGTTAGCTGGCTTAGGTTTAACCATGACCCTGTCAGTCAACAATACATCTCTTTATCCACATGCGTATACATAAGGGTAGTACCATTTGACTTGAGTAGCATAAAGACTTTGGAAGAAGAAATGAAATAAGTGTATCAAAACCTCCTTAGAAAAAACTGCTTAATAAGTCAAAAGTATTGTTACTTTCATAGTGACTCAGTGTTGCTCTGCCACAGCTGGAGATCATAAGACATCCCATGAAATGGAAGGTGATATAGAAAAACAAACAAAAGAAGATTTCAGACACATACTCTTTTGCTATGCATCTTATTTAGCCGTTTCCAAGTCCCTTTGCTAAGGCCCTGGTGGTATTCCCTGCTGCACTAAATTATTTTAATTTGAAAACACCATTTGTGTATCATGATAATTTTTTTGGTTGAATATTATGATTCAGAACTGGGGATGGAACTTCACCTTGGAGAGGTTACGTATTTGCATAGGTGAGAATTGAGATCCTTAAACTCAGATTTTTACTTTGGGATTTGCCCAGGGAATACTTTTTATGTCTTATGAACTTTGATAGTTATTTCATTAATTAATTATTTTTGTGAATTCCAGGGCAGTTTTGATAAATAAATATGAAACAGCTGGTCTGAATGAAAAAAAAAGTTAAATATTCTGTCACCTTAGTTCTCTCCAGCAAAATCTTTGAGACCAGAACTCTAAATGATTCTTCTACAGATGCTATTTAGAAAATATGACCACAGCGTTACAAAAATGAGGTAACAGTTTCAGTAAACTGTATTTTTGTTTGGGGCTGGAAAAGGTTATTTTAAATGTAGGAACAATTCTTTTTTTTTCACTAGTTGTTCTAAGAATACTATAGAAGTTCTCAAATATCCTGTTTTCATCATATTGTCAATAGGAAGATTTTGCTGATGGAAATAATTACTAAAGGAGATCAGGAAATGTTCTCTTAAAGGTATAATTCTCCATAAGAAAATACATGAGCTACAAAATTATCCCTCTAACTTTGGGAATTTATGGGTTGGTGAGTGCCATAATGAATGTTCATATTGTAGATCCAGATCTTAAGAAAAGCCATTTTGCCAATAATCCGCTGTGAGGAAGCAGTGCAAATTAATTAATATTGAAGAAAGCACATTATGTGCCTGTATGCTTAAATGGCTGGCCCATTTGGACTGAAATGAATGATATATTCAGCTATAAATTCCAGTTAAGTTGGTGAACCAGTTAACTCAGTAAACGAATTAAGTAGTTCTAAATTTTAAAAAATGAATTGGATCATTCTAGTAGATAGATCAAAATCAAAGATTGCTGTAAAGGAATACGGGCATAGCTCCTGAAATGAAGAATTTCTTGTGATGCCATTTGCAAAGATGTCACAGAACATCTTTTGTAATTATTTGAGATTAATATGTAACTTTTTTGGGAATATAAAGTAGGAAAATAAAAGGAGAAAAAGACTTCAGTAAAAATCTGAAGGCTTACAACAAAAATATTTTTTAGAAACCTACATGTGTTTTGAATAATGAAAGGCTTTCCTTTCTTTTATTTTGGTCACAGCTTTTAAAGTAGCTAATATATTTATCAGCATTCGTAACCTGAGTCAAATGAGCTGGTCATTGGTGGTTTTTCTGGTGTCTCTGATGCTGATTTCAACTTGTTTTCTAAGGAGATAGTATTTATTTACTTTTTGCAGAAATAATGTTGACTCCTTCTGGCCTCTCAGTTTTGGTTTATTGCTTTTTGCTCCTTGGATTTTCTTCCCTTTTGTCCTTTTTCTCTCTTCACATTTAAAACTAATCTCCTATTTCCATGCGTTTTCTTCTTTGCTTCACTCTTTGGTTCCCTTCCTTCCAGTGATATTGCTAGAATTTCTTCTTGAAATTTTTCTTCTCCATATTTCTTGATTTTTTTTTTCCAAGTCGGAGTCTTGCTCTGTCTGCCAGGCTGGAGTGCAGTGGCACAATCTTGTGTCTTCGAAACCTCTGCTTCCCAGGTTCAGGCAATTTCTCTGCCTCAGCCTACAGAGTAGCTGAGATTACAGGCATGTGTCCCACACCTGGCTAATTTTTTTTTTTTTTTTAGTAGAGACAGGGTCTCACCATGTTGGCCAGGCTGGTATTGAACTCCTGAGTTCGTGATCCGCCTGCCTCAGCCTCCCAAAGTGCTAGGATTACGGGCATGAGCCGCTGTGCCTGGCCCCCTTCTCCAGATTTCTTAAGCATCTACTGATTATCCTTTGTCCATCGTGCCCTAGTGTTTCCCTGTTCTTTTTGTTTCTATAGTTATTGTTCATTGTGCTCTGCCCATAGAGATTTCTATATGAAGCCATTGGAAATTTCAAACCGATGTTGATGAACAAAACACTTTTTATACAGTTTTCATTATCTTACTAATTGGAGTTGCTCCTGAATTTCTTTTCCACAGTTTCTTGGTCTTGCCTTGTCTTCCTAAGCAGAGGTCATCTCTTCTTCCTCACTTGCCTGTTTCACTCTTTCTTTGTAAGGTAGGCTTTGGTCACATCTAAGAAAATCTACATTGTGAGTGCCTCGCCAGCTGAACCTGGGAGCTTCATACATTCTCAGCAACCAAATAGGTGGCACCTTCACAGCCATGTTTTTTTTGGAACAGACTTGCCTGGGAGCCGGAAGACTATTTAGATAGGAGGCTGGCATCATGTGTGTGTTGGTATCTCGTGTGTCTCTGGGCACTCAGACAGTGATCACACAGGGGCTCTCCGCTTACCGCTGTGTGTGACACCCTGGGTAAACCACTTAATTCTCTGCATCTCTCTGCATTCCTGGACTCACTAATGATCACCTCATAGGGTTTTGTGGAATTTTGCACTTAGAACCAGTGACTCTGTAATCCTGTATGTTCTTACCTGGGTGGAGACCTCAGAAAACCTAACACTGTACAAGTTAGACACAATGGACAACGGTGGATGCAGCAGAAGCTAGGAAGGGTGGAAATAATACCAGTAACGTTATGACTCTGAGTACCTGAAAGCACAGTCATATCATCCATTTCATTTTATCGTCACAACAACCCTGAGGATGTGTGAAGGCCACAGGCTTCTCAGTAGGGAGCTGGGGCATCTCTTTGGGCCGCTGCTGCCAGGCAATTCATTTGGGAGGAAAGAAATGCCCACTAAAAAACCACTGGGATATTATGAAGGTAATGGCTAGTAAGAGCTCATCCTGAGTGTGGAAAATTGGAGCCATTCAGCCTTGCAGAAAAGAAGAGTTTTATGTTTCATTCCCAAGTCCGGAGAAAAGAAAACCTTTCCTTTTCTTTCCTCTTTGTTGTTTTTGGCAAGACTCTGTAAGGCTACAACTCACATGTAAGACACACTGGGCCAAATTTTCAAAGAGCCTCTGTACTTTGCATGTGTTAGATTTTTCATGCCCAGCTACAGCTCTGGGTGGTGGTAGAGTTTGTAGGGTGGAGGGGAGGGTGGGCACAGATGGGCTTTTCACATTTGCTGCCCCACTTTGAATGTGGAAATATACTAACTTTTTTGAGATTTGGTTTTCTTAAAAGCAGGGTTCTTTAAGGAGGCTTATACCTTCAGCAGTGCAGTTTTGAAATGAACAGTTCTGAAAATGATAAGGAGATCTGTGCCTGTCTGCCTGGATAATGGTGAGAAGGTGGTTTATTGTCTGAAATAGAACTCAGCCAAAAGAGATCTCCAAATTATCACAGAGGTTGTGTGCATGAGTGACTTTCAGTTCCTTGCAGTCATGGAAAACCTTTTTCCTAGGTACTTTTTGTCTAGAATTGACCTTCACTGGAGAACGATGAAATGTCTTGGAATTAGTGATTGGATAACAGAAAGCTTGAGGGTTTGGTTTATTAGGGGAGATATGTAGATTCCTTTTCCCCCAATGTGATCACAGGTGACTTCTAACTTCCTTGTTTTGGCTCTTTGCCATCTGTATCTGTTAGGATAGGGTAGGTTATGATGTGGTAGAAAAGAACCACCAAAATCACAGTGGCTTAAAACAACAAGAGTTTATTTTTTGCTCTCACTGCATGTCCATTATGGGTTGGGAGGGAGCTTATCTGTCATAGACACATAGAAACCCAGTGTGATAGAGGTCCCCTCTCCACCTGCTTCCACATCCACCATAAACAGAGGAAGGCAACATGGTGAGGCTCACCCTGGCTTCTAAAGCTTGTATCCAGTAGTGACACCTGTCCCTTCTATTCCTATTGGCCAAAGAAAGTCACATGACCATGCCTAACTGCAAAGCAGTTGGGGAACTGCCCTATGACTACCATATCATCTGTTAGATGTAACTGCACAGGGAAGGGATTTCTCTGTGTTTATGATAATTAATGCTGCTAGCATGAATTTCTCTGCCCCAGACATTTCTACATTGGTAGAGAAAAGTGTTGTCATGTAGCTTCACAATTGTCTCCATGAATTGAAACTCCTATAATCTTGGAATTTTATAATACAGCAGCATCAAGGACTTTTGATACTTTGAAATCCTTTCAGTGACAAGGACTGTGATGAAAATAATAATAAAGAATTAAAAAGTCACACTGGAGAGAAATACATCCCTTAAGAAGTTGCTTTAACTTCACTTCTTTTTCTTTCAAATGTGCTTTCGAGTTTTAATCAAAGAACAACATATTGTGATCGGATTAATCAACATTTGAGGGATAGGAATTAAGACTCAGAGAAGATAGGTAGAGTAGATTTCTCAAGTCTCTAACATTACAGTTAAAGTCTTTATATTTTGGGATTTGAAGGCCACCATCACAGCCATCACCACCAAGACTGCCATCACCACCATTATCCTCACCACCACCACCAACATCATTACCACCACCATTACCACCACTATCATCATTGTCACCACCACCATCACCACCACTACCACCATTACAACCATCACCATCCCATCATCACCATCACCACCACTATCACCACCACCATCACCATTACCACCATCACCATTACCACCATCACCACCACCAGGACCATCACCACTACCATCACCGTCACCACCATCACCATCACCACCACCATCACCACCATCACCACCACCATCACCATTACCACCATCACCACCACCATCACCACCACCAAGACCATCACCACTACCACCACCATCACCACCATCACCACCACCACCACCATCACCACTACCATCACCATCACCACCACCATCACCACCATCACCACCACTGTCACCACCACCACCACCAATACCACCACCATCACAACCATCACCACTACCACCACCGTCACCACCATCACCACCACCACCATCACCATCACCACCACCACCATCACCACCACCATCACCACCATCATCACCATCATCACCACAACCACCACCACCACCATCACCATTACCACTACCATCACCACCACCATCACCATCACCACCACCACCACCACCACCACTACCATTACCACCACCATCACCACCTCCATCACCATCACCACCACCACCATCACCATCGCCATCACCACCACTACCAGCATATCACCACTGTCACTGCTACCCCAACTACTGCCACCATCAGCATCACCACTAATACCACCATCTATCACACACTAGTGTGACCCATATAATATTTCTTTTCAGACCACCATGGGGACCATAAAATTAGGCAAGATTTTTAGCAATTAAATTTGTTTTTTCTACACATTTTATAATCCAAGAATTAAAAAGGTTTATGGCAGAAAATTGGTGATTCAGAACTGTCTTAGGGACAGTTTAGACTAAACTTGTCTTTCTCATTCTTTGTGTTTTTCATTTTTCAATATTCTTCTCTCTTCCTTTAAACTTGAAAGAGAACCAAAGCTCAAAAATGCTACACTTCATAACATGCAGGGGCTGCATGTCCTGCAGCACTGACTTCTAATTCCTTTCCTATCTAAACCACTTGGGGGTGTCCCTTTGTAGTCTAAAGATGTGGCCAGGATTTCCAAAGGAAGGGCTTTTTTTTTTTTTTTTTTTTTTCTGCCAAACTCTGCCAATCAACAAGGGGAAGCTAGAAGGACCACGTGGACGTAGAGTGACACATTTACCAAATTGGCGTGATTTGGTAAGATCGTCTTTGGCAGATGTCACGTTATGAATTCGCCTGTCTTTGATTTGAGTCTGATGCTCCAGGCCTCTGGGAACAGAGCTCAGAGTGGGCTTGGAGGTCATTCCCATTGCCCATTGAGCTGTAGAGGTTAAAGTTGTGTTGTTTTCTCTGGCTTATGTGAGGAGTAATGGCATCTTGGACCCCTGCTATGTCCTGTGCAGTTTTAACAACCCTTAGCAAGGCTTCTAGGCATTTGCATCTTTAACATCCATGCAGGCTAGGGTAGCAGCGAAGAGGTGAAGAATAGGGAGATTCTGGCCCACGGGTAAAAGCCCGAGAGCTTTACCCTTCCCCCTTCAAATATTAATAAGACAAGGATGCTATTAAATTACCAATCCTGGCTCCAATTAAATATTTGCCAAGAATCCCATGCTCCCACCTCACATAATGCATTTATTTTCCTTTTGGG
This sequence comes from Cacajao melanocephalus, assembly GCA_963573385.1. NCBI lineage: Eukaryota > Metazoa > Chordata > Mammalia > Primates > Pitheciidae > Cacajao > Cacajao melanocephalus. Next base: position 101,150 of record CAUYLG010011806.1, on the reverse strand, counting down.
GATTTGTTTTCTGAATCAGTTTACTTCTCTGTGGTCCAATAATCACCAAATGGAATTCGCTCCATCTTTCATCCTTCATCATTAGGGGAAAAATACAGTATCATTTTCTGGCAAGGAATAAATATCTCAAAATGAAAGGCAATATTTAGTGACCAAAAAAGCCCCCAAACCCTCAAGAGTACAACTTTTCTGATGAATCAGAACTGGAAGTGATTAAGGGCTCAGTGCATTAAAACAACGAGCACCCACGTCCATTTCTCCATTTCTTAGGAAAATCAAACATTGTCTTTTAAGTAAGTGGAGGCTGCTTAATCAAACTGTTTAACTGAGCCATAGATAAGTGCATTGGCGTGGTTTGAGGAAATGTGTAGAGGAAATTAAAAATATTTATTTTATTGAACTAATAGCTGTCTCTGCAGGAGATTAAAGTAGCAATTGAGACCGTAACTACAAGATAGATACTATTCTGAAGTTTAGTTTCTATTTATTTAGCTCCTGTCAACTTCAACTTGAGTAGAAGGTCGACATTGTAGCTGACTAAATGCTATCAGTGTTTCTTGACTATAAAATGGGGTTCCCTCAGATGATATTTTTAGATAAAAATGTACTTGGTTTGATTATTTGAATTAGTGGAGTTTTTAAAAAAATCTTTTCAGAATTTGAAATTCCTGTGAATCTAGGTTGGCTAAAAATTTGTTGTGTTGTGGAGTATTGTGATTTTAAGACCATATATTTTGGTCGTGCAAGTTTGGAAAGTTCCTTATGCCATTTTACAATGCATTTCATAAGAAAACATTTTTAGAGGCATTATTTAGAAATCAGGGCTAGCTAGCTATTTTCATTTTAGGTTGTTCCCTCTTAGCTACTCCGATCAGAGCATGCTATTAAAGCTTGCTGGTATTCAGCTTACCATTAGAATCTTCTTCGTGAGTGTACAACTGTAGTGCCTATTTAATTTTCATTTTGGATTTATAAAGGAAGGGATATTTGGAATGCAAATCATTACACTGAGATGGCTATGTTTTGCTCAGGAAGCAGATAGTAGCAACAGAAATAGTTAAGTTTTAATGAGTGCTTACTAAGTGCTATGTTCCAGGTAATAAGCTAAATGTCCATTATTTTGTGCGGAGACAGAAACCCTATTTTGTAGTAACTACAATTACCATCACTCTGGAGGTGAGGAAATTGACAACTCAGAGAGGATACCTAGCTTTCCCACCGGCCCCTAACTGGCAGTGACAGAATGGTATGCTCCTGACATTCGCGACTGGGTCTTGCCACCAAATATAGGGGACCTCTCTTACAACAGGCAGCAGCCTGGGTATTTCATTGTGATCTTAAAGCTCTTGGGATGAAAGGTGACAAATGCAAGGCTATATTCCCATTCTCCTCCACTTGGTAGAAATCCTCCTGCAAAACAACCACGCATTTCAAGCAGGCTCTCCACGGAAAAGCTAGTATGGGCGCACACTCAATTCAATTCCCACGGGGCTTTCTCACAGAGCTTCTTCCACAACATTACAAAGATTGGGAACCTAGCCCATTATTATTAACATTTCTGCAAAGTTATTCTGGCTTCTTTCAGGACCATATCAGTTTCAAAGATCGCTGTTGCGGTGGGAGCAACTGAAGTTGAAACAGTCTGAATGTTCAATGTAGCCTTGGAGCAGAAACTTTTCTTTGGAGTTGAAAAGTCAGTGGAATATTCATAGAAATGTAATATGAGCACGAGATACCAAGTCAGGGTCAAAACTTTGTTTCAAGCCATATTTGCTGTTTGTTAAACTAGCTCCTCAGGGATTGGCTGGGGGATAAGGTAAGCAGGCGAGTGGGTTGGGTTCCTGCATGCCTTGAGAAAGGTCTGGAGGTTGGGGCTCCCCTTCCCTGTGAAGGGAGATCTTTCATCCATAGGACTTAAGATTTTGAGGAGTAGTGGTAATGGAGTCCAGCCCTTCCTGATCTGGGAGGACCATCTCTGACTCAGATATGCATCTCATTTCTTTATTTTGCCCCCTGTGTTGTGCATGAGATACAAACTGTAGAGGTATCCATCGAAGATCATGCTGTGGTGTTTTGCAAGTACAAAAGTGGCACGATCTGCATTTTCTTTGAAAGTCTCCTGACAAAGATATTGATTTTAAAAAAATCATGGAGGTATAGACCCAGATGGACATCATCTTAACGTTCTGAAATTACACCATAAAACTAACCAAAGGGATCAAAAACCGATGACCTAAATTTCCCTTCAAGAATGAACAAATCTCTCTCATTTTTTCCCCCTAGGAACTCTACTCATCTGTAGTTAATCTAAGAATTAACATTTAGCAAATTACTGCCTCAGTGTCTTAAATGAGGTATGTGCCTGGTGGCTCTGTTGATTAGAACCTTGTGCTAATGAGGTCATGGGTTCAGTCCTCAAGAGGGCTGCTTCATTCATTGTGGTCCCCCTCCAAGCCCCAGTCAGATCTCCAAATGGCCACTGGTCACAAATGGCCTTTTGGGAAAGAATCAACAAAATTTTTCACCATTTATGGTAAAAACAACTCAAAGCAGATGACTTGAGTTAATTTGGAATATGACAATGATCCTATGGGGTAACAAAATGGTACCCTGGAGGCTGTAAGGACTTCTTGCAGACTGTGCCAAGTGCCACACTTCCTGAGGGTGGCTTCCTTGCTGGGAAAATTGATTGATGTGTGTGGGAGATTTCAATCCTCCTAGTTAAAGGGGAGTGCCATCTAATGAGAGTAGGAGGCTGAATGCTTATTGAAAATGCAGACTCAGAGGGACTGCATTTTGTTGTATTTTGTTGAATTTTACTGAATTTTCGCTAGTCACTTATCTAAAATAGGAATCATTTTGGGCCTTCTGATTAACATCTGAAGTTATGCAACCCATGGGACCATTTCTCCCATTGCCAGGACCCTCTAGCCTTTTGTCTCCAGCTGCCAGGAGTCACAGTAGCTGGGAGCACTCAGAGTGAGGGTGATTCTCGTTCTCATGTATTCTCTCCATTTTCCACTCCCAGCCCTCCCTCAGAAACCACTTTTTCAGGTCCAGTTCCAATGCCAAATCTCTCCCAAGCATGACTGGATGCACTGATATCCTCCGAGGCCATTTCTTCGATTTAGGGAAGACTAATGCCCAATGAGCTCTGCTGGCTTTCTTTCAGTTAGCAAGAATCCCTTTTCCAGGGCAGACACCAGTTCTTTTTTTAATTTTTTAAAAAATTTTAATCACTATACCTCTTTCACCTAGCAGAGTGCTTTGTCTATAGTAGGAGTTGAACAAATACGTGTTGGATGAATGAGTGAGTGAGTGGATTAAAGAACCAAATGTTCAACTGGTTCCATTTAGACTAGGATAATTTTTTAATGTTATAATTTTCTTGTGTTTCTTTTTACAAAAGTGTATGTGATTATTGAAAATAACGTAGAAAGTAGAGAAGAACAAAATTTAGAAAATATAAATCACCTGTAATGCCATCCCTTAGAGATAACCTTCCTTGCCATTTTGGAGTGCATGATACCTATAGTCATATATATATATATATATATATATATATATATAATACAATACATATGGAACTCTTTACAGTATCATTGTATAACATTTTTATTCATTATGTTAAAATGCTTTGCATGATATTATATATTCTTCCACATTATCATTAAACAATTTTTTAGAGCATTTCATTGCATGACTGTACTTCAAGTTAATCAGCTGCATATTAAAATATACTTGTAGGTAAAATGTTTTACATAACTTTGTTTATTTCCTTGGGATAAATTTCTATAAGAGAAATTGCCTGGCACCATGGTTTTGTAATTTAATATGTGTTGGCAAGGTATTAATCAAAGAGGTGCCACCAATTGTCATTCCTCCTTTGAAAAATCTAGCATACCACCATTCTCCTCTTTTGCTGAACGGTGAGTATTATCATTCTTTTAAATATTTTCTAATTTCACAGGCAAAAAGTATACAAGTGTTCTTATACTTTGCATTTCTTTTACTAATAGTGAAACTGAGTTTTTAAAAAGTCTGGTCATTTTAATGTCTTCTTTGCAAATTGTCAATAAATGTCCTTTAAGACCTGTATATTTGGGGAGGCAGTATACTTACCCCTTTCTGTTTTATAGGGCTGTTCTAAGAATTTGTTGAAGTAATCTATTTGAATATGTTTGAAATCTACAAAGCAGTACACAAATGCATTGATCAAATGTGTGACCTGGTAGGGGAAGGGTCCGGAGGAATGAACTCCACTGACAAATGAGCTGAGTACTGGGTGAGGGCTTGGGTAAGATTTGTTGGAGGATGGATAGGGAGAGGCACCTATACAGAAAGGGAAAGAGGCCTTTGGCCAAGAGATTTGTGACTTTGGGAAGGTCTCTGGAAATAGACAAAGTCACAAGCAATACAGGGACTGGCAGCTGGAAATGAGAGCCAATGAGAAAGAGCAGGGAACAGGACAGGCCAGAGGAACTGCAGAAAATAAAAGAGACTGAGTGGGAGCAAGAGACATCTTAGATGTCCCAAAACCACCAATGGAGAAGAGAAAAAAATGACAGTGCCACTTCTCTGAAGACTCACCAGTAGGCCAGTGTAACCAGTGTAACCAGGGCAGCAGGTGTGTTCAAAAACAGACAGGGAAACAGTGCCACTAAATTCAGGTGTGGTCCCATGGCCATAGGACACCTATGCTTTCCAATGAGTCCCTGGAGGGCATGCAAAAGGCATGCAAAATAGGTAATTCAATAAAGACAAAATATAGCACTAAAATTTCCCCAGCAAGTATATGATCCCACTTATGTAAAATGATACATAAGATATGTGAAGTATATATAATATATATACCATATAACATATTAGATATGTATTTTAAAGTTATTATTTGAGGTGGAGTCTTGCTCTGTTGCCCAGGCTGGAGTGCGGGGGCATGATCTCAGCTCACTGCAACCTCTGCCTCCCGGGTTCAAGCGAATCTCCTGCCTCAGCCTTCCAAGTAGCTGGGATTATAGGTGCGTGCCACCATGCCTGGCTAATTTTTGTATTTTAGTAGAGACAAGGTTTCACCATGTTGGCTTGGCTGGTCTCGAACTCCTAACCTCAGGTGATCCACCTGCCTTGGCCTGCCAAACTGCTGGGATTACAGGTGTGAGACACCATACTCGGCTTATTCTTTATATATTGTACATGGGTATAGGCATATGCATGCATGCCCTTGGTGTTCTTGAGATAGTAATAATTCAGTGGGATAGGGAGAAATAATTATACTTGCTTTTATTCACCTTTTAAAAGTATTGTCTTGCTTGTTACAGTAAGTACATATTACTTTTCTAGTTGAAAACAGAAAAATTAAAGGAATATAAACTATGCTATGAATGTTGCTTGCCAACATCCACTCTGCAGCACACAAGGTGGGGAATTCACGAGGTAATGAGAGCTAAAGTTCTGGGCCGTCATTGGAGCCCAGGCTCACTCTGGCAGGGGAGTCCCAGGGACCATCTGACAGTCACACCTGGGCTTCTCAGGGCATCAGGCTTATCGCCATCTTACACTTAGATAAGGGGACGCTTAGGTTACAAGGGGAAGCCATACCTCCTTGGCAGGAAGAACCCTGACCAACAGGTGGGACATTTCTGTGGTCTGGGAGCAAACACAGGTCTTCCTGCCAGATCAGGTGAGGGTGGCTACCTTGCAGGGAGGAGGCACAGATTAAGTGCAAGGGAAAGAATCTGAGCTTGGAACCAGGCATGGTGGCTCACACCTGTAATCCCAGCACTTTGGGAGGCTGAGGAGGGCAGATCACCTGAGGTCAAGAGTTTGAGACCAGCCTGGCCAAAGTGGTGAAACCCACCTCTACTAAAAATACAAAAATTAGCTGGGAGTGGCAGTGTGTGCCTGCAATCCCAGCTCCTTGGGAGGCTGAGGCAGGAGAATCCCTTGAACCCGGGAGGCAGAGATTGAAATGAGCCAAGACTGCACCACTGCACTCCAGCCTGGGTGACAGAATGAGACTCTTGTCTCAAAAACAAAAACAAACAAAAAAAGAATTTGAGCTTGGTGGAGGAGGGCAAAACCTTTCTTCTCCTTCAGCTCAGGGGCCGCCATTGCAGAAGGTGAAACAAAAGCCCTGACCCGGTGGGGTTTTATGTTGCTTTATATAGTAGGTGAGCTGCTTCGAGGAAAAACTCTGTTTCCTGTGTCCTTCATTGGCCAGGCACTGTGCCGGGGCTTGAAGTGCAGAAACAAGGCTGAGGTGACCTCTGTTCTCCTGAAGATCACAGTCAAGCTGAGGAGACAGATGGTACAAGAGATCCCAGACCAACAGAGTGTCACCACACGTGGCAATGATGGCTCCGCAGGAAACCCACTAGGCATGAGGGTGGAGACCAGGGCTGGGACCGCTTTGGACTGGAGGCACTCTCTGGCAGGTCTTTCTGAGCAGAGGACATTTCAGGCGAGTCAAGGATGAAGCGGAGGGGCTGACAGGTGAATAGTGGGATGAAGGAGGCCCGGGAGGTGGGCCTGGCGCATGTCCTGTGCATCTGCAGAGCCGTGAGCTGGGCTGCTGGGTTGTGGTGGGTTGTGAGAGGATGGCTTCCTGTTCAGGAGTTTGACTTTCTCCCAAGTGCAAAGGCTAAGTAGTGTGCTCAGAAATCCAACACATTGATGGAGCGCCTCTGCCTCCACTCAGCACCTAATACAAATGTGCTGAATGAGAGAAAAACAAATACAGTGTATGGATGCTGCATGCTCAGAAACATTCCATTTTATTTTATTTTTAAACTTTGGTTTGGACTTCTATTATATAAAAAGTCACTTCCATTTAGATTTGTTTTTGCTTCAAGACCAAGCTGCAGTAGGGAGAATAGGGTCTGGTGTTTAGCCACGTGCCTGCAGCTAGAGGGAAGCAGCTTGAGATGCGCTCCCGCTGCCTGGACCTCACTAAGTGCTTTCTCCAACCAATCTGTCCCCTTTGTCGTCACCTGGCATGCTAGGCTGAGCAGGTATTCATATTGTCTCCACTTTGAAAATAAGGATACAGAGCCTGGGAGAAGGGAAAAGACTTGGCAAGGTCTCTGGAACAAGTGCCTGTGTTCTGGTGAGCTTTCTGTGAGCCCAAGGGAAATGGTGGCCACCTTCAGAATCATTTGGGCTCCGATCAGTGGCTTCAGCAGCCTTTGTTGGAGGAGTCTGTGGTAAGCAGGAAGCAGCTTAGGGGTGGCCCTGACAGACCATCCATACCCCTTACCACTTCCACATTGTCGAGCCCGTGGTTAATGTCTGTTCAGCAGGCAGACAGGAGACTCCACCTCCCCAGTCCCACTCTGTGCCCACTGGGTGTCCACATCCTAAACTTAGGATTCTGAAGTCCTGAGGTTGGGACAGGGACCAAAAAGATTAATGGAAGTTTTGGTTTTCTCTCCCTGTCCCTACACCGAAATATTTGTGTCTGTAATGATTCTGGATATGGTACCCGTCTACCGATGAGCATCTTGGTCCTCTGCCATCCTGAAGCCCTGGCCCAGCTTCCTCCTTGAACTTGTTTCCAAGGGAGTCTACCATGATCACTAGGCTCACCCCTTATCATGTGAGATTCATTTAGATGTGTCAGCATTCGGGAACACGTGTGTGACACTCAGACTAGCTAGCGTAGACCTTCACCCACCTTCCATTCTATGTTTCCTGACAGGGTTCCACTGGTAATTCTTTGGAGCAAAATGATGCCTTTGCAACTTAATCATCAGCATTTGGAATATAGTTTCTCTTGTCTGAGCTTGAATTGAAAGAACCCACAGTCTGTGAGTTCTAGCCATTTAGAAAAATGGCAGCTGCCATAAGACGTGAACTTGAAATTTGAAATCAGCAGACAACGAGGAGTTAGTGTGAGGTAAAGAGACAAACATGGGATTTGGAGATGTGGAGTGCTGGGTACCACCTGCTTTTCACTTGCTGTCATGGGACTTTGGAGCGGACAGTTTTCGTGATCTCACTAAAGCCCATTTTTATCACCTTTTAAATGGGGGATAATACCATATATACCTCCTAATATATTGGTGAGGATTAAAAGAGAATAATTAAAATATCTGGCACATAAGAAACACTCAAGAAATATTAGTTTCTCTTCCCCTTTACTCTTAATAGTTTAATTAATCATTCCAAAAATAGAACATCCTTCAGAATAGACTCCTACCCATTTGCTGTTTATGGGACATCCAAAGGGATGTGCAGTTCTTTTGTTTGGTGTTTAGTAAGTTGACCTTGCACTTTAAAAGGGGAAAAAAGAAACCTCTGGTACCTCAAACAATGAGCCTTTTAAAGTCCGCACTGGACACCATTCTCAAAGAATATTCTTATTAACATACTTTCTTATAAATGGAGCTTTACTCATCAAATATGTGTAAGTTAGTAGCCTGCAAAGTCAGAGCAGTGCTTGGCAAGCCTGAGGACATTTCCCACGAGTGCTGTGGGATGGCATAGGCAGGGGAGACCCTTTAATTTTGTGATATGGTTTGGGGGCGCGCCAGCGTGAGGTACTCTTGGCATGGTTTCTTCCAGCTCTGGGCCTGATCTGGGGCTTGTCAGGACTCCACATATCCTCTCTTTGCAGGCGACTCCCTTTGAAGTCCATGGGAGCTCTTTGAATGGAAAACATACACAACGGGGTGTTGATGCCAATAAGAATCAGGTCTGATGTATGTGAGGAATAAAGGTGCTTCTCACCCCAAATATTAGCTCTTTAGCCCAGAAACTATGGTTTGATCATTAAATAAAAGAGCACTCCCCTCCCCTCAAAAAAACTCACAACCCACCACCAAAGCTCCACCATCCAGTTGCTCTGGAGATGATAAACCTGCTAATTGCTGGAGAGTTTTAATTAAGCAATAGATATAGACAGTATTGGGCTGCGTTTTTACTTTAAACATATCAATAGAATAAACATTCTCAATTCCAGGGCAACTTGCTAAATGAAAAAAAAATAAACATTACTTTCTTTTGAAGTATCACTCATTGGTTGTGATAATTTAGAAAAATATCTCTATTAGAGATAGTTAGAGACCTTTTTTTTTTTTTTCGGTTGAAAATGCAATCGCCGATGGAGCGCAAAGCTGCGATTTGTAGACAGGTTAAGTAAATTAAATCACTCACTGTCTTTTTTTTCCCAATGGCTTTAAAAGTTAAAGGTAATTTGCAAAGAAAATGCTCAGTTTCAATTGGTTTGTAATATCTGTTAATGATCTTTAAAAAAATCCACTTATTCACAATTCTGTCCCTGAGGGAATTCCAATGTGCTTTCAGAAAAAATTTCTAAAGTCTGAAATGTCATTAGCTAGTGATTTCTTTGAAGTAAAAAGCCCCGAAAAAAATAAATTATATAAGGTATACAAGTGCACAGGACAATCACTTTGATGAATAATATCTCTTTTTTATAATGTTTCATACCTAAAAATGCAACAATTGAAATTCAAGCTGGTAAATTACAGAGCCGTCTTTTGAATTACCTCAGTGTAGGCATGCCTCCTGTTTATTTCTCACATATATTGAGTTATTCCATATATTTGTAGATTGTTGATATAAAAACAGTATTGTTAGGAACAATTTTGATTATATTCATTGTATTTACCTTTTGGAAACACAAGGTATTGCCTAAATACAGGCCTGCAGGTGTTGCCATCCAGGGATTAAAACAATAGCCTGTTTCAATATCGCATCCTGGATCCCAGAGCCAGGTCCCGTGAATGGAGGTGCAAATGCTACTCAGCCCAGGAGAGTTGTTCAATATTAGATAACAGAGCCATGAAATACTACACCAAAGGGAAAATTTTCTTCCTGACCCCAGCTGGTGATCAGTTTTTGCCTGGAAGCAGGGGAGTCTTTGTAATACAATACTTGTCAATGTTGCTGGTTTGGCTGCTATAAATAACTAAGTTTTTTGGTGAGGGGAGTATGGGAGGAGTTGGATTTTACTAAACTGTTGGCTACAGGTTAATTAAACATTTCATAAAAAAAAAGCATTTCTTATAGCCAAACTAAATTTGTTACCTTTTGATCCCATTTTATATAAGGCTAGAAATATATGAGCCTCCAGCAGGCTCGTCATTATTGTCATTATTTTATACATTGGACCTTCAGCTCCATCTCTCTCTGTGTCTTTTTTTTTCTTTCTTCTCTCTATGCATTACTCAACTGTTAGCTAAATTGCAGAGGGTTCCAGTTTCATTCATTCTCCCTCACGGGGAAGGCGTTCTCTTCTTCTTCTTCCTCCAGCTGCATGAAAATCATATGCGTGATTTTTCCTGTTTCCTGCTCTGTAGCTGACATAAGGGGAGCAAACTGAACACAGGTAAGAGCCGGCTTGGTTAGCAAATTAAAAATTGATTGATTTTTATGAAGATATTCTATAATATTTTCTTACTCCCTTTACTTCAAGGAAAATGGAAATCAACATTTGAAACTTTTAAATGGAAGCTTTACTGGGGTTCCACATATGGAAGACTGCAAATATCAGGAGTGTGCGACTCCATAAATTAATCTGGAGTGACCATATGCTCTGACCACCTCCCAGGACAAGAAGGAGAATGTGGCCAACACTCCTGAAGGCCCCTTTCCCCTCAAAGATAACCAGTGGCCTGACTCCTGACACCATGCCTTTGTTCTGCTTCTTTTGAACTTCATGTAAAAGGAATCATATGGTAGGTATTCTTTTTAAAATTTCATCTTTATTGTGATAAGAACATTAAACATGGATAGGTGTTCTTTTGTCTGTCTTCATTCTCTCAACATTATTTTTGTGACCTGTATCTATGTTGTTGGGTATTCTAGTGGTATATTGTCTTTGTTTTATTTTCTTCCCTTGTATCAGTAATATAGCACAATTTATTATTTATTTATTTATTTATTTTGAGACAGGGCCTCTCTGTCACCCAGGGTGGAGTGCAGTGACATGATCTTGGCTCACTGCCACTTTAACCCCTTGGCTCAAGTGATCCTCCCACCTCAAACCCAGGTTAGCTGGGACTACAGGCTCATGCCCCCATGCCTGGCTAATTTTTTTTTTTTTTAATTTTTGTTTTTTGTTTTTGTAGAGACAGGATTTTGTCATGTTGCCCAGGCTGGTCTCGAACTCCTGGACTCAGGTGATCTGCCTGCTTTGGCCTCCCAAAATGCTAGGATTACAGGCATGCACCACTGTGCCTAGCAGTTTATCCATTTTGTTCTTGGTGAGCATTTGAGTTGTTTGGAGTTTTAGGCTATTTTCAGAGAGTTCTCCTGGAAGATTTCTTGTGCACATCTTCTGTGCTTGTGTACACACATTATGTTTAGTCTATATATAGACTAAAGGGGAAGTTAACAAATAGTAGGGCATGATTATGCTCAACTTTAATAAATAATGTCAAACAGTTTTACAAAGAGATTGTGTCATTTTCCACTCTTAACAGCAGTGGATGACGCTCTTCATCCCTGCTAGCTAGCACTTGGCATTCTCAGTCTTTTGATTTTGGTCATTTTGGTGGTATGTATAGAGCCTCATTGTGGTTTTAATTCCATTTTCCTGGATTATTAGTACATTGAGCATCTTTTTCATGTATATTGGCTGTTTGGATATTCTCTTTTGTAAATGGTCATATTAAGTCTATTTTTTCTATTGGAGTTTTCGTCTTTTCTCATTAATTTGTAGGAGGTATGTATTCTGGATATAGCTTTTTGGTTATATATGTTAAAAACATGTAGCACTGTGACATTGACTTTTCACTCTCTTTATGGTGCTTTTGGATTAATAGAAGATTTTAATTTTTGCGTTTGGTTTTGCTTTTTGAAATAGAATCTCACACTGTTGCTCAGGCTAGAGTGCCGTGGCTTGTTCATGGCTCACTGCAGCCTCAATCCCCAGGGCTCAAGTGATCCTCTTACCTCAGCCTCCTGAGTAGCTGGGACTATAGGCATGCGCCACCATGCCTATCTAATTTTTGCATTTTCATTTTTGTAGAGATAGGGTTTTGCCATGTTGCCCAGGCTGGTCTTGAACTCCTGGGCCCAAGTGATCCTCCTAAATCAGCCTCCCAAAGTGCTGGGATTACAGGCATAAGCCACTGTGCCCAGCCAATTTTAATATTAATGTTAATATGGTCTATTTTCCCTTATGGTTAATGCTTTCTGTGTCCTATTTAGGAGAGCTTTGCTTATCTCAAGGCCATGATAATATTCTTTCATATTATCTTTTATAAGTTGTGTTGTTTCACCTTTCACAATTAGATCTACAATCCGCATGACATTGATTTTTGTATATGGTGTGAGGTTGGAATCAAGTTTGGTTCTTTACACCATGATATCTACTTACCTTTCATGATTAATGGAAAACACTTCTTTTATTTGGTGCTCTGCAGGGACACTTTTATCATAAATTAAGTACCCACTTCTTTATAAAATGATCATATGACTTTTTAATTCTGTTAGTGTGGTGAGTTATTCAATGGGTTTTTGAATGATAAACCAATCTTGCATTTCTGGATTAAATTTAACTTGGTTGTGATGTATTATTTATCTTACACATGTGCTTTGGTTGTATTTTTAAAAATAATTATTATAGAAATGTTTATGAATAAAATTTACCTGTAACTTTCTTTTATTGTAATATCTTTGTCAGATGTGTTATCAGGGTTCCACTGGCTCAGAAAACAAGTTGAGAAGTGTACAGTCTTTTAGAAATTAAAACATAAATGAGGCCGGGCACGGTGGCTCATGCCTGTAATCTCAGCACTTTGGGAGGCCGAGGCGGGTGGATCACGAGGTCAAAAAATCGAGATCATCCTGGCCAACATGGTGAAACCCCATCTCTACTAAGATACAAAAATTAGCTGGGCATGGTGGCGCATGCCTGTAGTCCCAGCTACTTGGGAGGCTGAGGCAGGAGAATTGCTTGAACCCAGGAGGCAAGATGCAGTGAGCTGAGATCGTGCCACTGCACTCCAGTCTGGCACCTGGCAACAGAGCGAGACTCTGTCTCGAAAAAAAAAAAAAGTGCTTCTAAGCTCATATAGTAATTAAACATATATGTAGTTTATTCTGAGTAAGTACTCACTACAGTTTTCTTTCTTTCCATGTTTCTGTGTATTTTAACTTAGGCTTCTAGCAGGAAGCTGATTTTGTGTGAGTTTTGCGTGGGAAAGTAAATAGGAATTAGACTATCTTCTAGGAGTTTCCATATGGCACTCAGCAGTATGTTCATGTGCCCAAGGCTGAAATTTGTTACTGCATCTCAATCCTGGAACTCATAATCAAGGCTCATCAGTTGAGAAAACTTTTTGGACATATGACAAGCGTTCAGACAAAACATCTGATCCCCACCAAGAATCTTCAAAGCTAATCTTATCTCTGGCTTTTGACCTCATCAGTCACTGCTCCACAGACTTTTAAATTTTTATTTAAAAAATATCCTTTAGTAGCACGCATCTCATTCCTTATCCCAGCTCTCCTTTCCTACTTGGTATTGTCCCAGTTCAAGGCCTTCTTACCTCTTGCCTGGGCAATGGCATCTATGCGATACTGTTCTCCATTTCATCTTCTTTTCAGCCACGCAGGTACTGACTCCGAAACAGAAAGCTAACCACATTAGTCCTTTGCTGAAAACCAGGTGATTTCTGTATTGCTCTGCAAGATGAAGTCCAGGTTTATCAACGTGGTGCAGGTTCTTGCATGATCTGGTGTCTTAGTCCAGTCAGGTTGCTTAACAAAAATACCTTAGATTGGTTAATTTATAAACAATAGAAATATATCACTGGTAGTTCCGGAGGCTAAGAAGTCCAAGATCCAGGTGTCGGCAGATTTGGTGTCTGGTAGGGCTTCATAGATGGCACCTTGTTGCTGCATTCTTATGTGGTGGAAGGGGCAAGGAAGCCCCCTGGAGCCTTTTTCATAAGGGCACCAATCCTACTCATGAGAGTGAAGCCGCCATGACTAAATCACTTCCCAAAGGCACTACCTCTTAGTATTGTCCCATCAGGTGTTCGGTTCCAACACGAGTTTGGGAAGGACACCAACATTCAGAGGTGAGCACTGGGCTCTTGCTCAGCTCTCCAGTCTTCCCTCTTGCCTCACTCTAGTCTTTGACTTTTGCCTGTGCTGACCTTTCTCCCTGGAATAGACTATCCATATCCTTCTGGATAATCCATTCTTTAGCAGTCAGCTCAGGCCAGGTAACCTTGCCCTCTACCCAGCTGGGCTGCTTGGCTCTCCTTTCTGCCCTGGTCTCTCTCTGTTGGGCTAGACTGTGAGCTCTTTGCAGGCAGGGTCTGGGTCTTAGTCGTCTATGTATATTCGTAACTTCCTGTTTGCTGGTAGATAACAGGTGCTTAATAAATAATGATAGATCCAAACAGAAGGAAGAATGGTGACTAGTTGACTATTTTGAGTTTCATTTCATTTCTTTTTGGAAGGCTGAAATGGAATAAAATGGTCAAAATGCCATGACCAGAAGGGAGGCAGGAAGGCAAAAGCTCAAGAAGAGCTGTAGATACAATCTCTTCCTGTATAACTGAGTTCAGTCTAGCTGATGAAAATCCTCTTATTGCAGAATCCGCTCTTTACAGAATGGATTAGCATCAAGGATTTGCTGTGAAGATAAATTTTTCCAGAGAAACAAATTTGAGCAATTTAAGAATTTAAATGAAAAAAAAATCCTGCCTTAAAAGCAAATTGACCAGTATCCTTCCCCCATCTCTTACGAATAAAAGAGTTTACACAGACACTCTTTAGGAAATCATGTGAGAGATTCACAAGGATCATTAAGTCTCCGCTAGACATTCACTTTCACTTTGTAAAATTGGCTATACCCTCAAAATGGTATCACATAGAAACGGACTTTCTGGGGCTCTTATCTGTGAATGGGTTCTAGCTGCACAGTGATGCCATTCATTTTATTTGGCCCATTTATTGCAAGTACATTCTAAATTTGGCCTTAATTATTTTCCCTTTCACAAAAATATTTTGTGGGATCCTTTTGAACCCTGACTACTTCCTTCTTGCCCCTTAAAACAGAAGCCAGGAGCATTATTTTTGTTCTCTTCTAATTAAAATAATTGCTTGGCTCCTTTTAACTAGATTCATGCAGTTATTAGCCTAATACATGGATGGGTGCCATGGAGTGCTTGAGAAACAAAATGAAAAGTGATCATGTAGCTTCACATGAAAAAGATTCTGCGGTGCCAAGGAGCATTATTTCCTTTCAGCCGGCATTTTATAAGGGCTTTCGTAAACCTGGCCCCCATACCCTCACTAAAAGACTATTAAGTGAAAGAATAGTTCTATTTTCTTTATGAAGGTATACAGCTAGCTCAGTACAATTTGAAGAGGGGCACTTGATATGCCGAGCATGGCATAAAGACCTCGGGTCTGGTTTTAATCTCTGCCCCGGCTTTGTCTTTCAGAATCACTGCAATTGAAGGAAAAATGCTCCATGTCCCCTCTGCCAGTTGGTGTTTATCAAAGGACAATGGAGGAAGAGAGACAAAGTGCCTGGATGTGTGTGTTCATCAAGCCTTGTCAGGACCCTGCCTCTAAAAGAAAGGGCTAAAATGATGCTTTTGACAAGACTTTTCTCAAAGTGAATGCAGTCTAAGGGTTGGAAAACAAGGCCCAATCAGGCTAGGTCTGACCTGTTGCCTGCTTTTGTAAATAAAGTTTTATTGGCTCACAGACACACCCATTTGCTTCTGTATTATCTATGACTACTTTTGCGCCATAACATGGAGTAGTTGTGAAAGAGACCATATGGCCTACTAGGTCTAAGATACTTACTCTCTGGCTCTTAACAGGAAAAGTTTGCCAACTCCTGATGTTCTCCAT
This sequence comes from Cacajao melanocephalus, assembly GCA_963573385.1. NCBI lineage: Eukaryota > Metazoa > Chordata > Mammalia > Primates > Pitheciidae > Cacajao > Cacajao melanocephalus. The sequence goes on along the minus strand of CAUYLG010011806.1, from coordinate 85,304 downwards.
GCAGTTCATTGTTCATTTACTCAATATCTACTCCATACTGAGAAATAAATGGTAGGTATTTTTATGTAGTACTCATTTGAAGACATGCTCAGGGCCTTTGGCTTTGAGTAAATTTTATGAGTATTCAGAGCAGGCATATGGATGGCAGGCAGCAGGAATGATTTAAGGTAAGAAGTCATGGTTAGAGATAAGATTCTGCCATTATTGTCTCAGGGGTAAATCATTGATTATGGCCATCTTTTTCTCTCCCTGCTCTCTGGAGAAGAAGGTGTACACATGTCTGGAACTTCTAGCTTGGAGTGCACCTTTATTAACTATATCAAGGCATTGTGGTCAACACTGTGGACTTCTACTTCGAGGACAAAAGATGAGCATCGTTTCCCATCATTTGGTGGTTGAGAGGATCAAATGAGAGAATGTGAATCCAAGTGTTTTCTAAACCATATAGGTACTATTTGTGGTATAGATGCTATCTATAAAACTTTATAATAAAATATCATCCCTATTTGGCATGTTGGAAAATGAGATTTAGGTAGCCTGTCCAAGATCAAATAGTAAGCCAGTAGAACAGCTGGAAGTTACATCTCCTGGCTTTAAATCACTACTCTTTCCAGTATACCATGATGCTTCTTTACATCATGTGTCTTTCCATAGTTTCAGAAATGTTCAGTCCTTTAGTTCATTGGTTCATTCATTCATCTGCTATTTAACATCACTTAAGAGCCTTGTATGAGCTAGAAAAAGAACTAAAATTTTCCAGGGAAAGTGATGACTGTACAAAGATGAGTTGTAACTCTTTTTTTATTCTTAGACTCCTGTGGCTGGAATCCTCCAGAAGTCCGTAGATTATTATTCCAGTTTTTCCTGTGCTGTCCAAAGAGTTGGCTTTTATTTGTGCTATGGAGAAAGAGAGAGTAGATGAACTTGGAGAGGGAGAGCAATCCTGCTGTTCTGTAAAATGTTGCCTGACACCTTGTTTTATATTGTGTGCGTGTGCATGTCTCTTGAGTGCACATACTGTGAAAGCAAAGAGGAAGAGAGATATTGAAATGTTGATAGCATATTGTGCTAGCATCTAAAAGATGAAAATGATCTAGGCTTGGGAGATGTGAAAGCTAAGATTTTGTACATAAAGTCCAAGTAAATCTATATCAAAGAAATTTCAAATATGAACTACCCAGCTAAATGACATACATTAGACATGGATGTGCCAGATATAGGCTTATTTTACCATGCTGTTCAATACAGTTCTTCATTCAGATTATATTTATTGAATGATATGTTTTGTCATTTCTGAGATAGATGATGCCTAGAGGAAGCAGGTTCCACCAAAATATTGGATTTGCCTTGTCGTGGTAAAAGAAGTAAAGTGCTTAAAAATTTCTGATTTTGATATTTGCCCTTTTAGTAGGGAAAGTTTGCCAGTATTTTCCTTGTATTCTGTGTCACTGGATACTTGTTGTATGAGTTCGTTCTCACGCTGCTGTAAAGAAATACCTGAGACTTGGTAATTTATAAAGGAAAGAGGTTTAATTGACTCACAGTTCTGCATGGCTGGGGAGACCTCAGGAAACTCACAATCATGGTGGAAGATGAAGCAGGTGGCAGGAGAGAGAAATGCTGAGCAAAGGGGGAAAAGCCCCTTATAAAACCGTGAGATCTCATGAGAACTCACTCACTGTCGTGAAAACAGCATGAGGATAACTTCTCCAAGGAGAACTGCCCCCATGATTCAGTTGCCTCCCATCACTTGTCTCTCCTACATGGGGATTATGAGAAATACAATTTAAGATCAGACATGGGTGTGGACATAGCCAAACCATATCACTTGTTCTCTTCAGATTTATTGGTGAACCTAACAGTCACATGATTCTCTAAAACAAAGGTGCCAATGAAATTGCCTAGTGAAAAAAACAACCTTCCAGAATCTTCCATTATACAGTTGTCACCTGCAAAGACCTCTGGGAGGTGCAAGTAGAAAGTTCTGCCTTACTCTCCTCATTTCTCCCTCCAAAGGCAGTCACAGCCTTGCTGACTGAATTTGGAGGTGATAGTATCAATTCTGTGATTCATCCTTGAGGTATGATACTCTTCAGATGTTCCTAGGACCCTAGGAACTATGGGAATTATGTTTTAAGAAACATAATTTGTTTCATCACACAAAAGGTGTATTCATAGTGCTGCCACAGATAAGACATTTTGTCTGTAAGGAATTTGTCAACAAATTTATTTAACTTTCTTCTAACAGAGTGAATTTTCTTCCATTTGCTGTGGAATATACTTCTTTTTCTAATTCTATTCACTTAGCAGGTATTCTACTGAAAAAATTGTCATCACGTTGGCAATGTTTTGTAGAGGGGAAATAGATCTTTCAGCAAAGCGTAAAATTCCTCTGCAATACATGGCCTCCATTCCCTCAGTGTGTAAGTCTGTTTTTTAGCGATTAAGCAATGCTGTGGAAGAAAGTTAAACCTCTTTGAAAACTGTACTGTATTGCCACTATTATTCTGACTATCATCACTGTGTGCACTGTTCTTAATGGCTTACGTATATTACCCTGGGTTTTCCAGAAAGTAGAGCTTGAGGAAAATCTCATGTACTACCTCTTTCACGGAGAGTTTCATCCCAGAGTAGTGGTAGTTTGGAAGAAAGGGCAGTGTGGCTGAAATGCAAGGAGCAAATACAAGGGTGTGTTACTGATGTATTTGATGACACGTAGCTGTCATCAAATGACATGTAGCTGATTGCTCCATCACCTGGGACTGTGGTAAGCTAAACACTGGCCCTCAAAGAAATATCCACATCCTAATCCCTGGAATCTGTGAATGTTACCTTACACGGCAGAGACTTTGCAGATGTCATTAAGGCTCTTGAGATGAAAGATTACCCTGGGTTTTCTGGGTGAATGCTACAGCCCAACACAAATGTCCTTGCAAGAAGGACGCAAAGGCAGGTTTGATACACAGAAGAGGAGAGGGCAGTGTGATCAAGGAGACAGCGTGATGTGGTCATAAGCCAAGCCACAGCCACCAGAGGCCAGAGTAGAAGGAATTCTCCCCGAGAGCCTCTGGAGGGAGCACACCCCCCGCCAATGCCTTGCTGAGCCCAGTGATACTGATTTCACACTTCTGTCCTTCAGAACTATAAGCTAATACATGTCTATCGTTTTTAACCACCAAGTTAGTGGTAATTTGTTACAGCAGCTACAGGAAACTAATACAGGGACCATCCTCCCAGAGCATAAGAGACTAAATCTCAGGACAAACTGATTGGGTGGAGGGTAAAGGAGGAAGGGAAAAGAATTTGTTTGCCAGTTTCAGCCTCTGATTGATTGGTAGGTGGTTTTCGCCGTGGGTTATTAATCCTCCTTTATTTTCCTTCTCTTACTTCTGGGTTGAACGTGGCTGTGCACTGAGTTTTGCTGGGATGTCTCATGCTTCAGGGGCAACAGAAAAGCCTCAGGGTAGAAGGAGAGAAGCCAGGAAAGGTACCCAAGGAGAGGCTTTACTGGGTCATGCACTATAACGTCTATTGTCAGGCAGCTCCGGGAACAACTGGACAAAGGTCCTGGGCAGTGTGGCTGAGTTGGCACTGGAGAGGTAGCTGGCAGGGGGTTCTGAGATAATGGTCTCCTTAGTTGGCATCACAACTCACAAAGCAGTGGGAGATGACGTCTTTAACAGGCTCCCATCCTACAGTCTTGAAGGATCCTGCTGCTCCTCGGGGCTGCTCTGTCTCCCACTGTAGTAAAAACCTGTCTTCCTGTAACTCTGTCATTGGCTCTAGTTTTCCTTCTTTTTTTGTTTTTGAGGCAGAGTCTTGCTTTGTCACCTAGGCTGGAGTGCAGTGATGCGATCTCGGCTCACTGCAACCTCTGCTTCCCATGTTCAAGTGATTCTCTTGCCTCAGCCTCCCTAGTAGCTAGGATTGCCAGCACACATCACCATACCAGGCCAATTTTTCTATTTTTAGTAGAGACAGGGTTTCACCATGTTGGCAAGGCTGGTCACAAACTCCTGACCTCAAGTGATCCACCCACCTTAGCCTCCTGAAGTGCTGGGATTACAGGTGTGGCTTTCCTTCTTCATGTACATAAAATAAAGGTCATTCTTATACATAAAGGCTCTCTCCAAATATTTGAAGATTGTTTTTATCTTTTTTTTTTTAAACCAGGCAATACACTCCCTATGTTTTTCAACTTGGCTTTATGGAGGAGTTTTCTTTTTGTGGCTGGTAGCCACAGCAGCCCGCTCCTCTGGACAAGCTGCAGTTTGTCTTCTTCTAACTCTTAAAAGGCAGCTCACAGAGTGCACCAGAACTTCACTTCAGGGATGGTCTGTTCAAACACAAAGGACTTTGGCTTTATGGATGTTGCTGGAGATGGATTTCATTTTATTTTATTTATTTTTGACAAACACATCATTTTAAGTTGTACTACACTTAGTGTTGATTAAAATGCTCTTTTATACTAGGATATAGATGCCTGTATAGAAGCACATAGTCTCAAAGGTACCCAAAGAGCCCCCAAGACTCAATCTGTTTGCAGATGCTATCAACGTAAGTGAGAGATGAAAATGCCACCCCACATCAGGGCATATCAACATTCACAGTTTTATGCTGAATTGAGGTCAGTAGGTGATTCCCTCAGTTTGATACCAATCAGCCATGCCAGCCTGGAGAGCATTCGCAGCCAACCCTGCCTACCGCCAGCCCTTCCCCGCAAAAAGCCAACTTCTGGAGCTGCTTCTGGAGGTAGATTTACCCAGGTAGGAGTGTTTCCTTCCACATCTCTAGCAGTCAGCACTGATTTGGATTCTATGCTTGGTCCGGTCCAAGTCCCCAGGGTCTTCTAAAAGACTAAAAAGGCCTGGATGGGCAGGCATTCATCATCGCTCATTTTCACACAGCCCTGTGAGGTAGGCATTAGTGTCTTCATTTTGCAGGTAAAGATATGGGCTCAGCAGGTCAGACTTTATGCCATACCAGGTGGGAGCCAGAATTAATATGGAGCTCAATGGGGTGGAGTTACCTTGAATTCTGCAGTTGGACCGAGCCTGGAACTGACCCTGCTGGAGCCCCTGAAGGAGCTGGGTAGCACACAGTTGGTACAGAATGGCTGGGCCTCTGTGTTTCTGCTCAGCGAACAGGCCTCCTGGAATCATGTATGTCAGGGTAGCAAGCTCCTGTAGTGTTCTGGCCCAATCTCTGCCATTCAGAAATGTGGGAGCTTCACTGGCTTGGCATGTATTCACCAAGTGCCTGTTGGGTCTCTTAGGACAAGCCCGGGTCGGAATAGAAAAATGGAGGCCCTTGGTGGGGCTCATGCTGCCCATGAGTGAGTGGCAGGGGTTGGAATCAGAGGTCTTTGTGTCTCACTCGCAGTCTAGGTTCTGTGGTAGACACACACACAGCTTGTGAGCGCCCTCTGGGCCATCTACCCAGACAGAGGTGTTCTTAAACCCATGAGGTGGGATAATTTTGTGTGAGCATTATCCACCTTTTTACCACTCAGTTTTTCTTTTCACCTCTACCTCATTCAAGCAACTGGCCACTGCCTGCTCAGGGCTTCGGGGAGGGAAACGACTCCGGAAAATGAGTCTTTTCCTTTGTGTGACAGATTATTTAGGATGACTCCCTCCAGCCCCTCTGCAATCCCCATTCTAACTGGCATTTAGATATCCCCACTCTAACCAGCCTCCTGCTGTGGAGGCTGGAAAGTCAAAAGCTCCTCTTTCCAACTGCCCTACAAATTGGGGTGCTCAGATGCCTACATTAGCATGCCCCATGAGCCACAGGCCACAGTCAGTCGTGTCTGCTCTTCCAGTTCCAGCTCCTCCTTGCTCCTGAAGCAGGCAATGGTCAGGGCACAACTGACCTGATTGAAAGACAGAAAGAGCCTGGCTCCTTGCTAGTGTCTTTGAGCACTATACCAGATATTTTTATGTCCTGTAATAAATATTACTGGTCAAGCTACTGCTGTTGGGGTTTCTGATATATTCATCCATAGGCAAGCCTTACCCAATACATGGTTTTGTTTTGTAACAGCCCCAGTTATTAGGGGAACAAAGAAGCCTCAGAGCCCAGCTGAGTACTTGAGAACACACAACCAGGGCAGTAGGCAAGTCTGTGGGGAAGTGATGGTCATGATTGTGGGGTATCAAGAGAGAAAGAGCCTTGTCCTTGCTCTCCAGACACCACGGTAAGGGCCACATGGGTGGAACGTGAGGGTGTCCAAGGCAGTTTGGGTGAGCCAATGCCTGAGGACCAAGTGGAGGGATTATGTGACATCTCAGAGGTTGCCTGAATAGACACATGACATGGCAGACTGATGCCTCTCCCCTACCAAGTCTTAGAACTAAAGAATCCCCAGATTTAGCTAAGACTTAGGGGAAATTAAGCCCCCAGGATTGAGTTTCCACCATTTTCAAAGAATGAGGTTTCAAAATAAAAATTAAATTATAAAAAGTTATAGTTTTTAAATACCAAAGTTGTGGCCCAAGATTCACACGAGCCACTACTAGGATAGGGAGAGCGCATAGAAGTACTCTGTGAAAGAGTGAAATAGGTGAATGGCCTTTAAAATGCTGGGGTACGGAGGATGTGCTTGCCTTCCACACTTGTGCAGGGTCTCAGTACAGAGCTGAGGCCACCGGGGCTGGGTGATGGGGCGCAGTGGCTGGGTTCACAGTTCCAAGGTGTCGGCTGACCTCCATTCATGGTCTCCATTCTCTCTGGCAATCTACGAGGCATATGTCAGCCCTGGGACTGGTTTTACTATGCAGGTGGATTCTGGAGGTGTGGTGGTGGAAAGGGACTCTGGAAGGTGGTGGGGCAGGGAGAGGACACTTGTCTGTCTGTGGCACTCATGGAAATGTTGCTGAACGCTGCAGAGATGGAGGGGGACCTGAGCTCATCAGTTTTTATTTTGGAGATGATTATAATGAAGCCAAATCATTTTCTGCCTTCTTTCAGCCCATCACTTCTCCGATTTTTCATTCGATTAAATTCAATTCCTTTGAGCGGCTACACGGTGGTTACCTGGTACTCTCAGCACTGACTGGCTTTGAATACATCTTTAAAACCCAGTAACTGTGTGATTTTGAGACAGTCATTTCATGTCTCTCTGCATTGTCTGGAAAATGGAGGGAATAATGGGACTTGCCTCACAAGGTCATGTGAGGGGTAAAACCCTGGACAGGGCTGGCTCATAGCAGGCAGTCAACGAATGCACGGGTGGTCAGCTTCACATGGGCCACTGGGTGTGCTGGTGCCCTAAGGTTCCCTCACCAACCCTATTGTTCCCTGGGAGACAGCAGCCATCAGCCTCACTCTGACTGAGCTACAGAGCCAGGCACACATCTAACAGTTTTTTTTTTTTTTTTTTTTTTTTGCACAAGAGCAACAAGCAACAAGTGCATTTTACAGCTTTACCTAGATGGCCTTGTAATTGAATAGCCTCACTCTTCGCATTTGGTTTAAGAGGAGAACGTTTGCTCCAATTCACTCCCTTTATACTTCCTTGAAAGGTAGTTTCTCTTCACTGACTCCCCACAGAAGGGAACCCTTGCTCCACCATAGCAGGGGCTTCCAAAAATTGGTGAGTTGTGTTGCAAGGCTAAATTCCCCATTAGGGAGTTGCGTAAAGTTGGAACAAACCTTTTAACATAAAATCCCAAATTGCATCATTTATTTCCTTTGTTCAAGTCTAATAGTTTAGCTATTGATGATGATGATGATCACAGCAGCAGATCCCGCTCCAGTTCCCACCCCAGGAAAGGATTCTTGATGACAGCTGGTTTCACTCTATTGCTCAGAAGAGACATATTCCGATGAGCTCCCACCCTTCATTCATTATGCTGCAATCATATTGCTAGCAGACAGAGATGAATGCTGTGTACTTATCTGATTAAACTGCCTGTTGTTTTAAATCTATTTTTGCAGAGACTTTTTTCTCTGATAGACATTCAGTGACATAACACATTAAAAATTATATCTGTATCAGTGGCTTCCACTATTATATTTATGTGGTGTGTATGTATGTGTGCATGCATACTCTTGTGTTCTAACCCACTGGTTCCTAGTTATGATCAATATATATCCAAAATTATGAAATAATTGCAGCTTTTAAAAAGGCAAGGTTGGAGATATATATATTCGGTTGGATATATATATATATTTAATTCAAAATTATGAAATTATTTCAGCTTTTAAAAAGGCAAGTTTGGATATATATATATATATATATTATTGATCAGTTGAAACAAAACAGGCACAATTATGTAAAACATCAAATATGCAAATTACAGTAAAATGAAAAAGTACAAAAAAACTCTGTATCTGGCTGGGCGTGATGGTGCACACCTATAATCCCAACTCTTTGGGAGGCCGAGGTGGGTGGATCACCTGAGGTCAGGAGTTCGCCACCAGCCTGACTTACATGGTGGACCCTGTCTCTATTAAATACAAAAAAATTAGCTGGACGTGGTAGCACATGCCTGTCATCTGAGCTACTTGGGAGTCTGCGACAGGAGAATCACTTGTACCTGGAAGGCGGAGGTTGCAAGTGAGCCGAGATGGCGCCATTGCACTCCAGCCTGGGCAACAAGAGCAAAACTCCATCTCAAAAACAAACAAACGAACAAAACGAAAAAACCACTGTATCCACCGAAGCCTTTCCACCTGAATGACAGACTCTCCATTGTCGTGGGCAATTCACAGGCCTCACTTCCAGGCCATTTTCCTCCTAGCTTTGCTGCTTCTCAGTAGGGCCTGGGGGACAGGATTGCAGATGTCTCAGTCCTTGCCCACTGCTGTCATTAGAACCTTCATGAATCTTTGAGTTCTTTGCCTCCACTTTGCCAAAAGAATAATGCCTCCCCCAGAATTACACAAAAATCAATGGCAAAGTTAATTGAAATCTGGATCTCTCAGTGTTTTTCTCTTTCTTAAGTGATTGCTTGATTTCTGAAAAGTGAGGTGGAACTCAAAGGACGGCTTTAACTGAGGGTGAGTGAATTGGTAAGAGAGAGAAAGGAGAGGCAGATAATTTTCCAAGTGACTGTAAGATAGTGTTTACATTTAGGATTTCATTTCCTTTCAAGTTTTACATCAGGGGATGAAGGAATGTGAGCAGACGGGAAGAATGACCAGGGCATTTTCACAGCCCAGCTCCATGCCCTATTGTCTCCTTAAAGGGCTGAAAGGCTTTGAGGGAGCTGGACCTCATCTCTTTCCTTCCTGGAGGCCAGAGAGAGCAGGAGGGAAGAGGGGACAACATGGCAGAGGAACTGACCATTAGAAGGTAGTCAGCTTCTTGATACGAATTGTTTCCTACCTTTTCGGTGATTGAGGGACTCATAATGTAGGCATGGGCCTTTGTTTGGCTTAATATTCACAATATGTTTTCTATTTAGAGAAGTTTATAGCATGGAAAGTAAACTATATTTCACCAGATTTTTACGTCCATGTGTTCAGGCAAATGGGAAAGATATTTTGTTCTCTATTTATAGAGGAAGAAACGGACACTCCTGCATATTGTAGTTAGTTCAAGGCAACCCAACCAGTGATATGGGTGCGAGGGTACAGGTCTTCAGGCTTTTAGGCGAAGAGAAATGGGGCCAGGAATTTACCCTGATGGAACTCCTGACAGCGGAGTGTGCAGGTCTCATCTTCAGCCAGTCGGGACCCACTAGTAGTCCTTCCAGTGCAGTCCCCTCACTGACTGCCATTTAGACCACTGACTGCTGCAATTCAGCACCCTCGTTCCGACTTCCATTGGTATCTGCAGCTTCCAAAATATTCAGACCAACAGCCCTGAAAGTCATCTGGTCAAGCTTTACAAGAGAAGAAAACTTATCCTCCGATTCCTGAAGCCCTGAAGTCAGGGATTTGATTACGCTTATCATGATCTCAGCTTCCACTGCTGCAAATGTGATTAGTTTTGTAATTAGTTAATGTCATTACCTGTCATCAAATCCAGACAATGTTGGTCTCTAAAACCTCTCCTGGCAGAAAATCCCACAGCCTGTCATCTTTCTCCTGTTGAACACAGTTTCTTTAATAATCCTGGCAACGATCCCTCATTCTTAGACCACAGGTTTGAAAAGTTGGGAGAAAGATGTATTTCTTGTATTTTTTGAAAAGGCAATTTAAAATACCTCAGTCTCAAAATGTTTCTTCACTCCAAGCAAAGCATAAATATAATCTTTTCAGCAAATTTGGGACCCCATTATATTTTCCTTCTTATGTATCTTGGCTATATTGCTTTGGGCAGAATGGCCAAAATAAGACCCAGTATACCATAGGGAAACATTCCATTAAGAAACATTTTCATTATAAAAAATACTGCTCGTCTCTTATTACTTAATTCCTGTTAAATATTGGGCCAACAGTTTTCTTCTTTGCTCCTCTTCAATCTTTCAACAAATACTTACAGCTTGCAGATACTTGGAACACAGCAGGGGATGAAACTAGCTTAACTCGCTGTCCTCCAGAATCTTACTTTCTGATAGGGGACGGTAGTCAGTGAACATCTAAAAGTAAAGTACACGGCAAGTGGGTGGGCCATTTTCCATTGCCTCCCCATACCTCCTTGATACCCTTTTCTGCCCTGCTTTGTAGAGAACCCTGTGGGGCATGGGCCATTAAAGAGGGCATCTATCTTTTCCTTACCCTTTAGAATCCACTTAAGTCAGCAACCTGAGACTGAAGAGCACAACAGTGAGCTCAGCATCCCGATGCCTCTGTCCCTCCTGATGGCCTGAGGGTAACACAATGGCCTTCTTTTTGGGAGGGACTCAGCCCACTCCACATTGAGAATCAGTCCTCCCCAATGTTGGGAATTAGTCCTCCCTAATTGTGGGAATCAGCCCTCCATAATGTTGGAAATTAGCTCTCCTCAAACATTGCATATCAGTCCTCCCCAGTGTTGAGAGTCAGCCCTCCCTAAAGGTGGGAATCAGTCCTCCATAATGGTGAGAATCAGTTTTCCCTAATGGTGGGAATCAGCTCTCCCCAGTGGTGGGAATCATTCCTCCTAATGGTGGGAATCAGCTCTCCCCAGTGGTAAGAATCATTCCTCCTAATGGTGGGAATCATCTCTCCCTAATGGTAAAAATCAGCTCTCCCCAATGGAGGGAATGAGTCTTCTGCAGTTGAGGAGTCAACCCTCCTGAATGGTCAGAGGCAGTTTTTCTTAATGGTGGGAATTGGCACCTCCTAATGGTGGAAATTTGCCCTCCCCAAAGGTGGGAACCAGCCCTTCCTGGTGGAAGAAGTCAGTCCTTTCCAGCTGGGGAGAAGCGCCACTAGGAAGGGCCAGTTCTTTTCAGTCTCCATAATGGAGGGAATTGGCCCTTCCCAGTGGCACCTCAAGCTTAGGAGTGACAACTGCTCACCACTGTTTTGGTGTTCCTAACCCTTACTCCACCTCTTCATTAATGTCACCCCAGTTTACCATTTGAATTAGCCGTCTGTTTCCCACAGGAATGCTGACAACCACAGTAGCTTAGATGGTGATAAATGCTATGGAAAAATGTCATTTCTTCCCTGCCCCCTAGTTCAGCAGTAATATTACTTGCTCTTACCTGCCACGTTTGGACTAAGTGTCATCTAGCATCAGGTTGCATTGCTGTCCTGTGGTTCAATTACTTGCTGTTAAGCCGCACAAATTCAGTTACTATCATTGTACTTTCTAAAGCAAGAGAACCCTGAAGGCAGCAACCATGTTCTGTGATGTTTGGTGAATCCTCAGCTCCTCATGGAGTGTGAGGGGACTTAAAGACTTATTTATCCACAGCCCAGTTCAGCGAACTCCCGGCAGTCTATACAAGGTGGTGTCGCAGCACCTTAACGTGTTTCCTGAGACCCCTCCCACCCAGCTCTGCCTCCTGACCCTGCCAGCCCAGCCCTTGCTCTGTGCTCATGGGGCCACTTGCACATTCCTGGTCCACCTTGTGCTCTTATTTGGCTGTGAGTAAAGATCCAGTTAAAGTGTCCTCTTCTCTGAAGCCTTCACTGGTTTCTTCATTTCAGAGAAATGGGGGGGGGCCTTTCCGTTTAGCTTTGGGAAACACACATTTGTACATCACCAGCCTGTCTTGGTTGACTTGTGCCTTTTTGTTTTCTAAGTAACTTTTAAAGATTCCTGGACTCTTTCCCTGTCCAGTTCACACTGGCCTGCATTGGCTAGATAAGCCAAACCCAGTATTTCCTTTGTCTGCATTTAAGCTTATTGCTTAGCTTTTGGGAGTGAACCTGGGCTCAGAGCTCTGCAGTTCATGTATCTTCTCTTTTTGAAAATACGTTCCAAGGATTCAGATGGTCTGGAGCTTGGTCCATGTTTGCGGGTGGTATATAGACTTATCAGTTTCCTTCTGGAGGCCCCAGATGGATGCCATCCGGTCAAGGAGCTTTGCTTCTCTGTTCAAGTTTTTCAGGTTACTCCATTACTTCCCCCCTAGAGACTTCGATCTGTGTTAAGGCCACACTAGAATTTCCTGAGCAAAAAGCCCTTGAAATGTGAAATTCCTCACTTCTCTTGATGATAAAAGTGATGCAGAAAGAAAAAAATAACAGTTTTCGTTACCTGATGGTATTTATTAGTTAGCTCCCCTCAGAAGCAGTACTGAGAGATTTCAAGTGCATTTGAGTTATACTCTGGGGGAATTTGTCAACATATGTCACTGAGTGGACGGCACAAATGTGTCCATTGTTTTCATCTGTAATGGATGAAATAAAGATAATATTCGTCATTTAACCATGCACTTAAGAATCATTCAATGTCCCATTTAAGTTGAAAATTCTCAATGTATAGCAGCCTATTTAAAAAAAAAAAGAAAGAAAGAAAGAAAACACACCAGTCTGGCTAAAAAATATCCTCAGGAAACCAGCCTGGAAGAACAGAGGGTGAAGCATGAATGAGCTATTTAGCTTTTCTTGGAAAATGGCATAATTCTCAGAGGAATGAAAGGCCAAGCATTCCCCAGATTTTTGTCAGACACATGTGCCAGTCCACAAAGTGCTGGAACCCCAAACAGAGAACCTGGATGGATTTCAATTTCAGTAATTCAGGTGTTTGTGGCATAGAATAAACACCACCCAGAAGGCAGTATCATGAGTTACCAGAAGTCCCCGTGTGTAACATAATTTTAGGCAACATTTTCAGCTTCCTCTACACAGAGATAGTAAGTTAGTCATTCAGTTCAGATAAGCAGCAGATTTAACTATTTAAAAAAAAGAATCTGGAATCAACCAATGTTTGGAACTAATCTGCCGTATTAATTTGTTTCTCTAGGATCATGTAGACCTAACTTTAATTTGCTGATGTCTCCATTTCAATAACCCAACAGAGTGCCTGTTGCGTGGATACGATGTAGCCCCCATTGTGTTCGATGCTAGGAGCTACCAGAACCTACCACGATGGTTCCTTCTACTTTCACAGAGCGTGCAGTCTTAGCAATGAGGTAAATACTTATGAAACAATCAGCGGATAGCCCAAGACATTGCAAAAAATGTGAACACTTATGGGACAGGAACTGAGCAGAGTGAGAGAGAGAGAGAGAGAAGCACTACTGGACTACTTCAGAGAAGACTTTAGACAACAGGACAATTTAATATAGTGCAGAGGAATTTGATTAGTTTGAGGAAGAGAGAGAGTTTACCAGGCTGGAAACTGGCAAAAGAAAAGCCACTAATTGTAAGAAAATATGTATCTGTCAGATGTTTCTATTTACTTATTTATTTATTTAGAGACAGGGTCTCACTCTATAGCCCAGGCTGGAGTGCAGCAGAGCGATCACAGCTCGCTGCAGTCTCAAACTCCTGGGCTCGAGCGATCTTCCCACCTCAGCCTCCTGCCCGAGTAGCTAGGACCACAGTTTTGAGCCATCTCACCCAAAAATGTTTTTGTTTTTATTTTTATTTTTTTGTAGAGATGAAGGTCTCACTGTGTTGCCGAGGCTGGTCTTGAACTCTTGTCCTCAAGCAATTCTCCTACCTTGGCCTCCCAAAATGCTGGGATTACAGGAATGAGTCACCAAGCCTGGCTTTGTATTTCTTTTTTAAAAAACAAAGAACTTTACATGCATTCGTGACTTTGCATTTTAATAACCATATGACAAAGGTATTTTGGCTCTCATTTTGGAAGTGAGCAGAGTGAGTAGAGGATGTTCAGTAATCTGCTGAAGATCACCCGGAAGGAAGTCACTGAGCTGGGGTTGATTTGGGGATACAGAAGAGGTCTGCCTATCTATTTCCTTCCTTACAAATGAAAATGGCTGGCACTCTGGACAACTGCATTTTGCAAGTTCTCACACGGCGTGTGAGAACTGACTGGGAGAATTTAGGTGCTAAGACAAAAATGCATCTGGATGTTTTCTAAGCTTCAAGCTAAGGGAGGAAGGGAAGGGCTGAGTATGTTGGAGTCTCAGTATTCAAGGTGGCTGCAGCCCTTTGCCACCCTTAATTTGTGCTGCCTTTCTAGCTCCCATGAGCTCTGCGGTGTGCTAGAGGGATCCCGGGTAGGACGTCTTCCTTGTCCAATTAAGGACAGAGTCTACGCATAAGCTTCTCTACTCCAGGGCAGGTCACATAATGTTTTATACTCAGAGAGAAGTCTAGGAACATGTGGCAGATGGCTAGTTTCCTCCAAATCCACCTTTCCTTTCTTCCTGGGTATGAAGCCATTCAGCTAGAGACTATACTTCCCAGCCTCCCTTGCAGGCTATGAGACTAAATTACCGCTTTTGAAATGGGAGCATAGGCGATATGTGCAACTCTTGTTTCCCATCTTAAATGGAAATCACTCTTCTTGGACGTGCTCTCTTTCTCTCCTCCAATAGGTGGGCACCTGATGTGCTGGTAATCCCATTCCACCAAGCAGATGAGTACTGCCCTGCAGGACAGAGGAGCAACAGAGAAAGAATCTAGACCTTTTAATTATTATGTGTGACAGAACATCCTGACAGCCTAAACCAACCAACTCCACAATACATGTGAAAAAAAAAAGTCAATTCAGGCCGGGTGTGGTGGCTCACACCTGTAATCCCAGCACTTTGGGAGACTGAGGCGGGTGGGTCACTTGAGGTCAAGACATCAAGACCACCCTGGCTAACATGGTGAAATCTCAGCTCTACTAAAAATACAAAAATTATCCAGGTGTGGTGGTGGGCTCCTGTAATCCCAGCTACTCAGGAGGTTGAGGCAGGAGAATGGCTTGAAGCTTGGGAGGTGGAGGTTGCAGTGAGCCAAGATCGAGCTATATTTTACTTCAGCCTGGGTTAACAGAGCAAGACTCTGTCTCAGAAAAAAAAAGAAAAATCAATTTGACCTTATGAGCTACTCTATTTTGGGGTCTTTTTAATATAAGAGCTTAGGTTTGACCCTGAAAAATGCAGAATAGTTCCAGGCTAGGAAGTAGAACATTGACTTCAAGTCAGTATTTTGTCTTCTTTCCCATTTTCCTTCCACAAATATTTATGGTGCACTGACTCTGTACCAGGCAGTATGCTAGTTGCTGGTGATGGTAAACAGAAAAGCCATGGTTCCTCTCTCGTGAAGTTTACTTTCTAGTACGAAGAGGCAGACAAAAACAAGAAGACAGACATAAAGTTAAAACACCTATGGACTGGAATATGTGTTGCAAAGGACAAAATCTTGGGTCTGGTATAGATATGAATCGGGGAGAAGCCTACTTTAGATAGCACAGTCAGGGAAATCCCCTGTGAAGAGGTGGTGTTTTAGTTGAGCCCTAATGGAAGAAAGAAGCCAGGGATGCCAGGAGTAGGAGTATACCAGTCTAAGAAGAGGGGAGCATCTGCAAAGGCCCTGGGGCAAAGAAGAAGTTGAGCACAAGGAACTGAACACAAGAATGAAGAGGGGAGAGAAGCCCCACGGAAGACTGGCAATGGAGATGGGAGCCAGGTCTTAGTTTTACCCTCAGAGCACAGGAAACTACCTGGTGGAAGAGTTTTAAGCCAGCGATGGAGGTGGGAGGTGGGATAATTCACTTAGTTATTTTAGGATAACTTTCACTGCTTGATGAAGAAAGGACAGGGAAAAGGTAAAAGTTTCTATACTTGTCACAGGCCGTAGTGGTCCTGATGGTGGAGGTTGGAACAGGTTTTAAGAAAAATCACAGAAAACGTTTTTCTAATTACATAATAATATTTGAAGGCAATTTAAGTTTTTTCAAAACAGTGTAGGCCAGTTTTTTTTTTAAAGAGTTAAGTTGGAAGAGAGTTTCTGAACCAAGATGCTGCCCTAATTCCAAACAGGCTGGGAATCACTGGTTTGGAGGTTAGCAGTGCTGTCATCTTGTCAGCATTTGTCGTTTTTGGTTGTGGGTGAGGTTGTTGAAAAGGACGTCTCCCCAGAGGCACTGGGCACTGCTCTTTCTGGGCCTTGTAAGAGTTGTTGCCATGGGGCTTTAGAAAGCTTGTGAGCGGCCTGGTCTTTGGAATTTCTGCTCTTGATTTAGAGAGAGCAAAGAAGGAATTGGAAATATTTTAATTTCAAATTAAATATTTAAATGTAATTTGAATATATACCTAATTATAATTTAAATATACATTTAAATGAAATATAGTTAAATATTTTAATTATAAAGTAAACCTTCCCAGATCATTAAAGCTGCCTCTGTTTTTCAAGCAAGTGAGGTCCGTGTATAAGAACCACCATTCCTTCAAATATTAACTCCTAATAAGGATTTGCTTCTTAAAGAGCAAGATCCTGACTCTTTTTGACAAGACTTTTGACAGGGAAGGAAATGACACAGTTCCCAGATTTGCGGAGCTTGATGCGGTTAGTATTGGAGTTTTGTTTCTTTACTGCCCTTAGAAATAGGAAATTGATTTTTTAATCTTTTTTTTTTTTTTTTTTTTTTTTTTGGTCAACAAGTGACACCAGGGTCTGAACCAGTCCAAGTTAAATCTATTTTGAGACTTGCTTTTGTTGGGTTAGGTTTTTGCATATCTAAGAAATCTGACAAGAAAAGAAGTCCAAGTTTCTGCGTTTGCACATCAGGAAATGGTTAGTGTGCCCCAGTCTCGCCTTACAGACCTGCTGAGGAGAGAAACCTTCTTTTCTCTTCCCTCCCCGCACCCCACCCGCCCCCCCACAATCCCTGTCTTTCCTTTCTATCTCTTGCCTGCCCCAAAGGCTTCTCGGAGGGAATGGGCCGGGGAATCCGGGCATGCTTGACCGCCCCAGGAGAATGGCCCTGCCGTCAGCTCAGCTGTGCTCTGCTCCCTTCGCTGGGAATGGGGACTCTCCTGGGGGCAGGAGGAGGGAAGAGGGCAGCGAGGAATCACACATGGCTGCGTTTCCTATGGCAAGGTTCCCTTATTTGTGCTTTCTTCCTCTGCTCCAAAAAAAGCCCCTGGAAGAGGCCTGGGGAGCCAGATCAAATGTACTGGCTCCGAGCCAAAGCTTGACTTCTCCGGCCAGGAACTCCACGTTCTCAAGTCTTCATTTCTGTCCCGTTGAAACTGATAGGGAAGGTTAATGAGATTAACATGGCAAAACACTGCGCGCTTCTGAGAAGGAAGGGGCCAGATATGTGCTGTCCACGGAGAAACTACGGGCCTGTCCACTCCAGTTTGGGACGTTTTATCGAGCTCTCTTCTAGTCAAACTTGATTTTTTTTTTTTTTTTTTTTTTTTTTTTTAGGCAATTCCAAAGTAGGATGTATTCAGGGCTAGTCTGAGGAAGTCTCGCCAGTGGGTACTCAGTGAATTCTTGCTGACCAATGAATGAATGAGGGTCCTATTTTATTTTGCCTCTGACCTTTTCACCAGCTTAGCCCAACCCATGCCAATCTTTCCGATACACAGTGATAAATAATTTCCAGTGTATGTCTCTTCATTCTGAAACGAGGTTGGATGTCTGATGAAATGTGGTAAAACAAAATTACGGACAGAAACCAAGTACTTTATCAAACAGAAAGATGAAATAGCTCTCTGGGCTAAAGATTTTCTTAATAGAAGATTCCTGAGAAAAATGGAGAAGATAGGAATTGTGTATGTGTATGTGCATATTGGTGTTTATGAGTATTTTACAAAATGAAATATAAGTGGAAAGAGGAAAAGGAGGAAGAGGTTTTGCTAAATCTATAAAATCGCCACAATTTATGAGAGTTTAAAAGGCAATTTCTTTTTAAGGGGCAAATTCCTAATTTCCCACATAAACGTATGGGAATTGAATGGTAAATCCTTCTCTGCTGACAAGACCCCTGAAAAGAGGCATGAAAAAGAGTTACTGTTCCGTTTCCATTCATGTCTCCTGAAAGCCCGTGGATGTGACACTGCGCTGGAACACACAACCCTGGGTTTCAAAGCTGCCCGGATGACTTTTCAGAAATGATCTATTGTGGCGCTTTGTTTTGTCCGGGTCGCCCTCGTTTTGTTCTGCTCGGCTGTATCACTCTTCTGCTGCTGCCATTAATCCACCCTGTCTACTCCTCCCCATTCAGAGGCACATTTTACCCCTCGCCCTGCACAGAGAGCCCAGGGATGAAATGGCCGAAAGACTCAGCATCACTACCGAGAGAGGGACGGAGGGAGAGAGACAGAAGATGAAGTCAGGTGGGGGGAGGTTGCTGGGTGCACAGGCTCACCTTGGTGGTGAGGGTGCTCAAGAAGAAAAGGGCAGTAGGGAGGGAGGGGGACAGCCATCTCAGATGGGCTTTCTCCATCTGTTGGGTGCCTGGACAAGTGAGAAAGAAGTCTTTTTCGTAAGCTTTAGTTGTATGGCTGGGCTGCTTGGCAGGGCACTGGAAATGGTGAACTTGTGCAGCCTACAAATGAGCCCACCCTTATTTTTCAGTTTTGATTTGATTCACTCACTTGCAGTTAGGTAAATACAGGCTCTTTGTGGCTCAAGGATTGTCAGACTCATGTAAGGGGCCAAAGATACAGTGATGATGAGAAAAAGAAAATTAAATTAGAAATCTTTAGGTAAGTAACTCAAATTTAGTTTACTTTCTTCTGTCCTCTTGGAAATATCATTCTCTTAAGTTATATTCTACATAGGGAAGTTTTTTTTTTTTTTCCACCTACCCTCTATCCTACCGATTGCCTGCTTTTAATGGTGCAAAGGGATGGTCCAGAGGTCCCAGAGGATCCTGTGATATTCCAGGTTGTAAAGTGGTAACAAATGTTCTCCAAATATCAGTGGCTTCATATACCAAAGTCTGTTACTCTCACTCCATGTCCAGTAAGGGGCAGCAGGGGCTCTGCCTATTGGTGCTGTGCAGGGGCTTGGAGCAACGGAGGATCACTCTCTGCATATGCATAGATGATCTCCGAGGACTGAAGAGGGGACCTCTCAAGGCTCTCACACTGGTCATCATACCATTGGCTCTGGAGATACTTCCTCTTACAACTAATCCAGTGACTACACCTGCACGCAGGCTCAGCTTCTGATAACCAGGAGAAAGACAACAAGCAGCCCTCCACCAGTACAGACACTGCACACCTTCTCAGGGATACCCAGGGAGGTGAGTAAGAAACAGATGAGCGAAACACTTTCAAGACTTTAGCTGAATAGTAAAAAGTCAGTCTTACTTAATTGGCTGGATTCTTATTACAGACAAATCGAAGATGAACATTTCAGATAAAAGTTGGACCAAGGTTCTGGAATTAAACACTTTGAACACAATATGATCAGCCCCAGCTTCCACTCTCAATGAACTGTGTGGTTCAGGTAAATTACCTAAACCGCTGGGCCTCCATTTAATCGCCCAGATAGTGAATCTGTGGGCCTCAGAGTCACTGGGGGCACTTGGGAAAGCATCCCTGTGGGATTTCACCTGCAGAGTTGCTGATTCAGGAGGCCTAGGGTGGGGCCGGGGACTTTACCTTTCTACCCAGTACCCAGGTACTGCCCAGGCTGCCGGTCCAGGGACCACATGTTGAAATGGTTTCTAGATGAGCCCGATCTAGACAGAAAACCCAATTTTTCCTATAGGAGGATGAGGTAGAATTTGTTGATAAGTTAACAAATAGCTACAGTACAGTTTTCATGTTGAAATTTGACTGGAAAATAATTCACTGGAGTGTCACTAACCCTGAACATTTTTTTTGAGCGCGCATTTGCACGTTGGGTTGACGTATATAGTTTAAAGACACATCTCAATTACATGATGTGGTCTGGACAGCTGCCCTTGTGGGGACAGAGGCTGCTACTAAACTCTGAGCAATTACTTAAAATTAGACTTGTCAAATTTGTTTAGGGTGACCAGGCAGGTACATACATTGACCTAATGTCACTCTTCCTGGAGAGACGTTGTAATGATTTTGTATATCAGTCAAAGTATTTAAATACTAATGCCGCCTTCATGCCATAATCACCATTCTAGTCAGATGTCATTTTTAGAAGCCCTTGGGGATTTGCATCCCTTAATTATTCTTCAATACCCAAACCAAGCATTCTTTAATTGGTGTAAATTGAACAGTGTTCCAATGCAAACAAGGAGAGGGCACATTGATCAATGATTCCGTGCATGTCTATTGGAAAGTCACTGCCATTAGATCAAGTAACAAATCCTTAACCCCTTTCGCTTCAGTGGAAACATCAGCTAGTGGGGCTGAGAAATGCTACTTCTACCTAAGTCATCACCATTGGGAAGCAGTGGGTTGTGATAGCAAAATCTCAGCTTTTGAGGAAAAGGTTAAAACATCCGTCATAAAAATACCCTCCGTCGCAGTGTCAGAAACTGCATTCAGAAGCCTTTTATGAGAGTTCAACTAGAAACGAAGTGTTTCTATCCTCTGGCAATTCGGATCCTTTGTCTCTCTCTCTCTGAATTGGAAAGAACATAAAAAATTTTGTTAACTTGTCAAGCCATTCTTTCTCGCAAATATTTTTTGTTCTTCGTCGTGTGGGCTCCATCTAAATCACACAGCTGAGTTGTGGGCGGGTAACATGAAACAGGTGTTCTCTTCTACTTTTAAAACAACTGAGAAGAGTCAAGACACTATACTTAAGAAGCCCAGGAAACATCCATCTTATAAATGTGCCATGAGTACTTTCCACTCTTCCGCTATTGACTTTATGAAATTGATTATTTATTATTGGAGTGGGAAGAAAAGGAAGTGACTGGCCTATCACACACCCCTGGCCCCCATCTGCCCGTCTCTCACTTCAAGGCTCAGACAACTGTTCTCTGGTACTACTGGAGGGGTAGTGGGTGGGTGCGTTCCTTTTAAATCTATCTGGTTTTTGACAAGATGTGCTGGTTCTTGGGGAGGAATCTTTCAAGTTGATTTAAGTTTGAGTTTTGAAGCAGTGCAGTGCAGAATACTTGAAATGAGTAGAGAGGAGGCGGAACAGAGTTGTCGGCTTCCTTAACAATCTGTTCAATTGCTGAGACTTAAAGGGGCACTTTCGGTGGGGAAGCTTGTCTTAACACATTGGGCTATAATTTATACACATTCTGAACCAGTGGATATTGCTTAGTTTTCAATAATCCAGCCAAGTGTTTGGAAGGCCTGGGGTGAACCTTAGAAAGCATGTCTTAGCCTCTGGGGTCCAGCCCAGCTGGAGAAATGCAGGCAGAATGATTCTCGGTGGTCATCCTCCTGTGCCACTGTGGGTTTCAGGGGCTGGAATGCCCTCCTTCATGTCAGAGCACATTCATGATGGGAAGCCAAGGGGGATCAGTATTTTTAAAGTCAGGGGCTGGGTGTGGTGGCTCATGCCTGTAATCCCAACCCTTTAGGAGGCTGAGGCAGGTGGTTCACTTGAGGTCAGGAGTTGGAGACCAGCCTGGCCAACACGGTGAAACTCCATCTCTACTAAAAATACAAAAAGTAGCCAGGTGAGGTGGCACATACTTATAGTCCCAGCTACTCGGGAGGCTAAGGCAAGAGAATTACTTGAACCCAGCGGGTAGAGGTCACAGTGAGCTGAGATTGCGCCACTGTACTCCAGCCTGGGCAACAGGACAAGACTCCATCAAAGAAAGAAAGAAAAGAAAGAAAGAAAGAAAGAAAGAAAGAAAGAAAGAAAGAAAGAAAGAAAGGAAGGAAGGAAGGAAGGAAGGAAGGAAGGAAGGAAGGAAGGAAGGAAGAAAGAAAGAAAGAAAGAAAGAAAGAAAGAAAGAAAGAAAGAAAGAAAGAAAGAAAGAGAAAGAGAAAGACAGGGAGGTAAGGAGGGAAGAAGGAGAGAGAGAGAAAGGAAAGAGAAAGGCAGAAAGAAAGAGAGAGAGAGAGGGAGGGAGGTAGGGAGGGAGGGAGAGAGAGGATGGGAGAGAGAGAAGGAAGGAAGGAAGGAAGGAAGGAAGGGAGGGAGGAAGGAAGGGAGGAAGGAAGGAAGCAAAAAGAAAGAAAGAATCGGGACCAACTTTGAGAGTTAAAAAGCCAACTTGAAAATGGGCTGCAGAGTGGACTTGCCCCCACCTCACCTGCAGTTTCAGGGGATCCCTCAGGATCTGCATCGGTGCAACTCCCCATCTTTCCTGGTTCATTCCTGTCTCCCCTTTTCTCACAGACACTACTACCTGACCATCCTCAGCCTTCCCAAGATTTGGATGGTCTGCAGGAGGCTTTGCATGTGATGGGCACATTGAATTTGGGAATAAAATCCTTGGTTCTGATCCCAGATTTTCCCATTAGAAACCATATTACCTTTCTGGGTTTTGACTTAGTCACCTGTAAAAGGACGAAGTTGAACTAGGTGAACTCTGAGATCTTTTTGAGACCCAACAGCTGAAGAGTTATTTTCTTCAATACCCACTCCCACTGAAAGTCAAGGGAAGGGAGCTCACGTGGAATTTCCTTGGAGTTTATGCTCTGATTCTCACCCATGGAATAGGCATAGCAATCAGTGCTCTCTAACATTAATGTGCATTCAGATCCTCTGGAGTCATGATAAAACAGATTCTGGTTCAGGAAGCATGGGGTGGGGCCTGGGATCCCGCCTTTCCGACAGCTCTCAGGTAGTGTAGCAAGGCTTGAGAAACCGGGCTTCAGACTATAAGCTAAGTGAAGCCCCATGATTGGCCTGTTTTGCTTACTGAGGGACACCCTGGCAATGCCCAGCTCAGAGTGCACAGTTACCCTGTGTTTGCGTAAATGAATGCAAGGGTGCGTTCTGAGAGAGAGGTGAGCCAGGGGTACTGATCCTGTGGTCAGATGGCATCCACAGTCTTCTGTTTAACTTTCAATTATATCAGAAGCTACTGGCCCCTTGCCCCACTGGGCCCTGTGCTGTTGGGAGGGCGGCAGTCAGCGTGCAGCCGGGGAGGAGAATGGTGTGTCCACTGCTTCTGTGCCCTGAGGCTGACTACTTCAGACCATCACCAAGAGCCCCCAGCTCTCAAGCCTTTGTGCATACATGCTTGCTGTCCCCACTGCAAGTTTCTCTTTGATGTTCATTTCAACTATGGAGAAATATTTTATGGGGGCGCAGGTCCCATACAGCAACTGTGGCTCCAGACATCACAGTTTTGAGGACGGAACACTGATCCGGGAGGTGAAATACAGGGGTGTGATTCTGGCTGGCCCATTAACTAGGGAAGTGATTGCAAGTCAGTTACACACTCTGAGCTGGGCCACAGGAGAGCAGGATGGTGGAGGCCCTGTGGACACTGCAGTGTGTAGGGTGAGTAAGAGCTTGAGTTTTTATTTTGCTGTATGAGGGTCAGCCCTCTTTGGAGGCATCATGCCTTATGTGTCTCTTGTGATCCCCCGGACGTACCAAGTGTGAGCACAGAGGCAGTTCTCTCCTGCTCTCTTCTCTCTGTCTCACAGACGCACACACACTAATGGAAATGTTTGCTTTTTGAGTATAAACTGTTTTTAGTCCAGGGCCTCCCAACCTTTACTGATAAGAGTAATTTGGGCCTTGTCAAGTTCCCTGAGTGCCAGGCCTCTTCCTTCAGTTGGTAGGTCTGGGATGAACACTGAGAATCAATCCCCTCAGGACTTTCTCTCTCTCTCTCTCTCTCTCTCTCTCTCTCTCTCTCTCCCTTTTAAAAGAGCTCCAGCAGATGAGTGTTTCGGGAATGCTTGGGAATAGTGTTCTGCGCAGGGAACTCAGCTTAGCTGCCCTTTGGATCACCTGAGAAGCTTCAAAAATCCCTGTGTCCAGGCTACACCTGGGGATGGGACAGGCATCGGTTATGTTGACTGTTCCCCAGGTGACTCCCATGTGCTGTAGGGCTAAGAACCACTTGAATTGTTTTCATGGATTTGTCTGGCCCGAGGAAGAAGTCAGGGGGAACTCATTACCTTGTCTGATTCCCTAACCTGGCTGCACATTATAATCATGAAGGCAGCTTTTAAAATCCTGTATATAGTATAAAGTAAGGGTCCAACTTCATCCCGTCACATGTGGATATCCAGTTTCCCCATCCCTATTTGCTGAAAAGACTGTCCTTTCCCAATGTGTGCTCTTTGTATCCCTGCCAAGCAGAAGATCTTTCTGAGTCTAAAATTCATTCCTTCTATCACAAGTGCCCTGCTGATTTGGCTGTTTGGCTGATATCCCTTGGGCTCTGGCCAGAAAAATCTTGGATAAATTTTTACTCAGTTTCCTATCTGAGACTCAGTTACTATTTACTCATCATTTTTGTCCTCAGATCTTTCTTTTAACATATACATTTTTTAAATATTTACTTGTGGATCAATTTACCTTCCTTTGTTTAAGTTATTGTCTAAACCAATTTTTCTTTGGAAAAAAAAAAACAACCCAAAACAAAAAAGCCCTTAGTTCATTGTAGTTTGCATTTCCTCCACCATGTAATTTTCAGTTCTTTTAATACACCAGGGGTCTGATTTGGTCTGATTTATCTAAGGTCTCGTAACTCAAAAAATCCATTATATATTGATAGGAAATGCTAGCTAATCTGGTTAAGTCTCAGCATTATTGTCTTTTTTTTTTTTTTTTTTGAGATAGGGTCTCCCTCTGTGTCCCAGGCTGGAGTGCAGTGGTGCCATCTTGGCTCACTGCAACCCCCACCTCCTGGGTTCAAGCGATTCTCCCCTGTCAGCCTCCTGAGTAGCTGGAATTACAAGTGTGAGCCACCACACCAGGCTAATTTTTGTATTCTTAGTAGAGATGGGGTTTCACCACATTGGTCAGGTTGGTCTTGAACTCCCGACCTCAGGTGGTTCACCTGCCTCGGCCTCCCAAAGTGCTGGGATTACAGGCATAAGCCACTGTGCCCGACCTATTATCTTTTAGTGCATTTTGGATATGTATAGGGTAGAGACTGCTAACTGTTTACCAAAGTTAGTTTTCTCTTTCCACCCTGAAGAACTGTTGTCGGGTGTGTTGCTCAGCCTCCCTTGTTAGGTGGCATCACGCAGATTGGCCAATAGAATGTAAAGGGAAATGCAGCATGCATTTCAAGGCTCAGCCTTTTAGGAGAGCAGCTATGTCTTCCTGCTATCTTTGCTGCTGTTAGGATGCAGCTGGTAATAATGTCTTTGTCATCTTGTGACTCCAGGTATGGTCCCCAGACCAGAGGCATCCACATCACCAGGAGTGTATTAGAGATGCACTATCTCAGGTCCCGCCCAGACCTACTAAGTCATTGTCTTCATTTTAACAAGATGCATATTGAAGTTTGTAAAGAAATAGCCTGGTCCCAGAGAATCGTGTACTTACCAAATGGAAGGGTTTGGGTTCCTGAATGACCACGTGGTAGAGAACTGCCCTACCAACTTGAAGACCTGTACAGGACTGTGAGATGAACAAGAACTAAACTTCTGTTGTGCTGAGGTTAGTTTGAGTAACAAGTAAACCAAAGCACGGGAGTTTATTTGTTCCTAGCCTATCCTACCCTAAAGAATCCACCCTGATATTTGTATTTAACTGTGCCTACCTCTACCCTCCTCTGGAACTTCCTCTCAACTCCTTTTTGGGTAGACTGCATTTTCCATGGGACAAAAATTAGAAGAAAACACGATTATGTTATCTAATGCAAGTTCCTTCTTTGTGAAACTTTTCTTTAATGCCATTATTTTGTTTATCCTATGAATCAGCATTGGCAAAGTATGGCCAATGGGTCAAATTCATCCCTCTGCTTTTTCATTTTAAGTGAATTTTATATAACATAAAATTAACCACTTTAAAGTATACAAGTCCGTAGTACATTTACAGTGATATGTAACCATCGCCTCTACTTTCAACACTTTTTTTATTTCCTAGAAAATCACTTCGTTTAATACCTAGTAAGTAATTACTCCTTATTCTCCCCTCTCTCTAGCCAGTGGCAATCACTAATCTGCTTTCTATCTGCATGGATTTACCAATTCTGTATATTTTATATAAATGGAATTGTAAACATGTGACCTTTTGTATCTGGCTTCTTTCACTCCACATAATGTTTATGAGGTTCATTCACATTGTATTAGGTTGGTGCAAAAGTAATCGCGGGTTTTCGCACCAAGATAATATTATGCATCAGTACTTTATTTTTCTTTTGTGGCTGAGTAATACACCATTGAACCTCTCGCTATTTTTGTAGATAAAGTTTTCTTGATATAGACATGCCCATTAACTTACATGCTGTTTTGGCTGCCTTTACACTTCAATGGCTATGTTGGGTAGTTGTGACAATAACAGCCTGCAAAAAAAGACTAAAATATTCACTTTCTAGGTCTTTACAGAAAAAGTTTGCTGATCCCTGTCATAAATAATATTTTGGGGAAACTTTATTACGAGAGTGTGGAAGTTCTAATGTTTCAACAACAGTTATTTTGTATCATGATATAATTTTAATGTTCAACTGGACGAATACATACCATAGAAATGTTACACACATTTTGAAAGAGAAGAGTGGTTGGGGAGATTTCCCTTTCAAGACAGTACAGTAGTTATGGAGCAGTAAAAGTGAAGGAAAGTGGTGCTAGTGCTGAGGCAGGCAGGTCATAGAAACGACTAGAAGGCTGGGAAAGGCACAGAAACCTAGGACAGAGGTGGTATTTCTGACCTGTTGGGAAGATATGGATTCTTCAGCAGAGAGTGTTGGACAATTCTTACTGAGATTGGCCATATCGAAAAGGAAGCTGGATGTCCCCCAACTCTTTAAAAATAAATTTCAGAGAAATTTAAAAAAGAAACTGTGAATATAGCAGAAGAAAATACTGATGACTATCTCAATAATCTTGTATAAAGAGATGCTTTTAAGTTTGACAAAAAAGACAATAGAAAGCAAACATTTTATTAACATGGCTACAATTTGATACAATTTCCTGAAATGTAAAACTTTTGTATGGTGAAAGCAGTGTAAGTAAAACTTAAAAGAGAACAAAATGAACTTGGGAAAAGTATTTTGTTGTTGTTGTTGTTATAGGCAAAGAGTTCATGTAACAGTAAAAACTTCTTTTCAGTGAATGAGACTGAAGAGTGCAAACCAAAGGGTAAATGTGGAAACTGGCAATAATGCAGTGATTGCAAATGAGCAGTAAGCATGATACTATAGATGTTTAATCTAGTAAATAACTGATGCAAATGTATGGTAAATTAAAACATGATGCTATTTTTATTGTTGTTGACTTGACCGACATGATAAAAAAATTTGAGAATCCCCAGTGAGGGCAAGGGGCTTTCTAATATTGTTGGATTCAATATTTTTGGAGGGAAATCTGGCAGTAGAGATCATATTTTGAAATGTACGTGACTTTTGACTACACAACATTCTGGACATTTAACCTATAGAAAACTAACATGAAGGGTTTTTTTTGCTGCAGTGAGAACCTGGAAACCATCTCAATGTTCAACAGTAGGTTTGATAAAACAAGTAGTAGTATATCCATACAATTGATCTCAAAGAAGCCATTGCAAAGGAGGTAGAATTTTCAACATTAATATAGATTATAAGTACTCTTGTTCTTAATTAGGCTGGTGAAAATGTTTGCCTTCTTCTTTTATTAAGAAACACTTTTCCTGGATTCATTAAGATGCGAAATAATACACCTAGTTGTCATAGTTGTCAACCTAGTGAAAATGATGATGGACATTACAAACTTTTTTTTTTTTTTTTTTAGATGGAAGCTGTTCTGTTGCCCAGGCTGGAGTGCAGTGGTGCAATCTTTGCTCAATGTAACCTCTGTCTCCATACACCCTCCACCTCCTGGGTTCCAGTGATTCTCCTGCCTCAGCCTCATGAATAGCTGGGACTACAAGTGTGTGCCACCACACCCAGCTAGTTTTTGTATTTTTAGTAGAGACAGGGTTTCACCATGTTGGCCAGGTTGGTTTCGAACCCCTGACCTCAGGTGATCTGCCCACCTCAGCCTCTGAAAGTGCTGGGATTACAGGCATGACCCACCATCCCTGGCCAACATTACATACTTTCAACATTTGACTTATTTAGTTTTTACTAGTTGGTGATATTACATTTTACATTATAACAATGGAGATTTGGAACAAATCCATATTTCAGAGGCATAGACTTAAGTTTGTGCACACACATATGAGCATGTGTGGCTGTGCACCTGTGTGTGCCTGTGTATATGCAAGTGCATGTTTGTATGCATATACCCATGTGTGTGTGCCTGTGTGTGAGCGTAAGGCTCTAGAAGAGCCTAACATCCAGCTGAAGATGCAGCCACACCCCAGCTGTTAGAGAAATTACTGCTCCCTTTTAAGATAGACTCAGGGAACTAATAAAGCAAGTAAGGATATAATCTCTGTCTCCCTAAGGATAAAACCTTTCCACATGTAGGACCCTTTTATCTTCTGAATGGAACAGTGTGGGATGTGGATGCAAGGGAAACCAGATAAGTCTGATAAAATTTGCTATTTGGCAACAAACCCCACAATTACTGCTAAACACTTTGCAAATGATCACACTTCCTTTCCTGTTCTTCCTGGGGCTTTGTCCACTGCTTCTGTTCCTTCAGAACCAATGCCACCGGCGAACCATGCCTCTGCCTGCCTGCTCACTCTCCGTTTTACCTCCCTCTCCTTCCATTCTGCTGGTCTGGTGCAAAAGGCAATGGGTATCCCAAAATGCTGGATGCTCTTGGTCTTACAGATACAGAAGTTGATTAGAGAAGAAATAAATTGCCTAGAGCTGTGATTGCCAAACTTTTCTGATTGTTCACCCTTATTACTAAAATATTTTGATCATGAAGTCCCAACATATGCATACTTAAATCCACTGCGCTGAAATACGGATTTGTTTCAAATCTTTATTGCTGTAATGTTAAATTTAATATCTCTAACTAGTAAAACTAAATAAGTAACATTTTTAAATGTATGTAATGTCCATCATTTTCACTAGGCTGGCAACTAGGTGCATATATATTTCATGTATTTAAATATTTATAAGTTGTACACCCTTCCTATTGTATTAGTAGATTGTATACATTATAAAATATACAAAAGGTAAAAACGCAAAAATATAAGATTTTAAAAGTATATATAGAAGTTCTAATATTTTCTTCCTGCATTTCATGGAGGTTATTTGATGACTAGTAGATCAGAAATGGAAAAGGCTGGCCAAGCATGGTGGCTCATGCCTGTAGTCCCAGCACTTTGGGAGGCTGAAGCGATCGGATCATGAGGTCAAGAGATCAAGACCATCCTGGCCAAGATGATGAAACCCCGTCTCAACTAAAAAATACAAAAATTAGCTGGGCATGGTGGAGCACGCCTGTAGTCCCAGCTACTCGGGAGGCTGAGGCAGAAGAATTGCTTGAACCCAAGTGGCAGAGGTTGCAGTGAGCCGAGATCGTGCCACTGCACTCCAGCCTGGCACCTGGCGACAGAGCGAGACTGTGTCTCAAAAAAAAAAAAAAAAAAGAAAGAAAAAAAAATGGAGAAAGCTTTATAAGTTGAACTTTAGGGGTCTTAAGAGCACTACAAACTCTTTGGCCCTCCTCAAGGGCAAGGCTTCCTGCTGTAGTGATCTGTTCAGGACCAGCTAGCTGCCCACCAGGTCCACAGGACATACTGTGATGCTGCAAATAATCTGAAAGATTATTCTTCTCTTGCAGTTTCTTTCACGTCTTCCTTCACTAGCAGGCTCTTCTGTTTGCCCTTGTGTGCTCTTTGTTTCTTGATTAGGACTCATACTTGGCTGACCAAGTCCTAAGTGGTGCCTGAAGTTCCAGCCCTTCTCTCCCTTGTGGGCTAAGCCCCTGCTTAGAAGTCCAGAGTATCCTAGTCATTTGGGACTTGGACTTCTTTGCCCACAGCTGTACAAACACTGGCTTTTTATAGCCAAGAGCGATGGTCATGAAAGGATGGGACCAAGGTCTCAAGAAGTTTTCCAGTTCTTTAAAGGTACAGAAAAACAAGGAAACGGAGATACTCAACCAGTGCATACCTGCACAGCAGAAATGTGTGACGGAACAGAGCCCACCTGATGGGTGCCTCTAAGATGCAAGTCCTATGAGGGAAAAGAGTCTTTTAACCAACTCCTATACCAGCACCTAGGGCAGTGCCTGGCACAGAAGAAAGGTTTGTTGAATGAATGAATGACACAAATTTTGTCATGGATTGGCACCAATCCGAAGACCTCTGCCATTGCTTTGGGGTCTGAAATAGTACTTTAGTGCACACTCAGGTTGTTTTTCTTCCAAATTGGGAGAAGGGATGGAGGGAAGCCAAGGCTCAGCTTTTGTGTATGGTCTCACTGATTTATTCAAATTGAAAACTGCAGCTTTTGGGCAAAAACATTCTCATGCCATTTTTAGCAATTCCTCCATCCAGTGCATTTGAAGCCTTGCTAGTTCCCAGCAGGAGGTCCAGTCTTCTTGGGACTTTGTTTCATCGTGGTGCTTCTTCATTGCTGGACACAATTTTTCCTTTTTTCTTACTGCCTCAAAATCTCTTAGTTCCTCTGGCCCCCGCCCTGCTACCACAAATGAACTTTCACTTGCTCTGGGCTTCTCCCCGCTGCCATCCATCTTTTATAAAAAGGAAATTCAAAAATTTTAAAAATTATTTTAGTAAAAAATACATGACATAAAATTTACCATCTTAACCATTTTTAAGTGTACAGTTTCATAGTCTTAATTACATTCACATTGTTGCGAGACAGATCTCCAGAACTTTGTCATCTTGCAAACCTGAAATGAACAAAAACTCTCTCTCTCCGTGGGAGAGTAACTGGGTAGTAACTATACTAATTTGTTATTTTCCCGTATGTTCTCTTCTAGAAGTTTTATTTGTTTTGAGTTTTATGTTTAGGTCTTTCGTAAGGAACCCCCATACTACTTTCTGTCTCTGTGATCTGACTACTCTAGGCATCTCATAGAAGTAGAATCATACAATATTTGCCCTTTGGTGACTGGATTATTTTAAGTAGCATAGTATCTTCAAGGTTCACCCATGTTGTAGCATGTGCCAGGATTTCCTTCTTTTTAAAGCTGGATAATATTTCATTGTATGTATATGCAATATTTTCTTTAATTATTCATCTTTTGATGAACATGTGGGATACTTCCATCTCTTGGCTATTGTGAATTATGGTGCAATGAACATGAGTGTGCAATTCCGTCTTAAAATCTTGCTTTTAATTCAGTCTTTTGGATATATACCCAGAAGTGGAATTGCTGGGTCATATGGTGATTATATTTTTAATTTTTTGAGGAACTGCTGTACTTCTTTTTAATAGCAGTTGTGCCATTTCATAATCTCACCAATAGTGCACAAGGATTCTTCCTTAACATGTATTATTTTCCTTTGCTTGTTTGTTTGGTAGTAACTATACCAATGTGTGTGAAGTGATATTTCATTGTATTTTTAGCTTTTTGAGGAACCTCCATACTATTTTTCATAGTAGCTGTACCTTTTGACATTCCACAGTGTACACCGTTTTTAATTTCTCCATCCTCCCCAACACTTGTTATCCTCCTCCTTCCTTTTTTTGGTAGTGGCCATCCTAATGGGTGTGAAGTGACATCTCATTGTGGTTTTGATGAACGTCTCTCTGATGATTAGCAATGTTAGACATCTTTTTGTATGCTTGTTGGCCATTTGTAGATCATCTTTGCAGAAATGTCTATTTAAGTCCTTTGCCTATTTTTAAACAGGTTATTTATATTTTGTTGTTGTTGTTGAATTGTAGGAGTTCTTTATGTATTCTGGGTTTTAACCCCTTATCAGATATATGACTTGCAGATGTTTTCTCCCATTCTGTATGTTACCTTTTTGCTCTGTTGATTGTGTGCTTGGATGCATAAAAGTTTTTGCTTAAGTTTGGATAGAATACTATTTATTTTTGCTTTTGTTGTCTGTGATGTTGGCATCATATCCAAGAAATCATTGCCAAATCTGATGTCATGAAGAATTTCCCCTATGTTCTCTTCTAGGAATTTTATTAGTTTTGGGTCTTATGTTTAGGTCTTTCATCCATTTTGAGTTTATCTTGTGTAACATATAAGGTAAGGGTCCAACTTTCTTGTTTTGTATGCAGATATCCAGTTGTCCCAGCACCATTTGTTTAAGAGATTGACGTTTTCCCATTGAGTGGCCTTGGCATCCTTGCAGAAGATCATTTAGTCATATAGGCAAGTGCTTATTTCTGGGCTCTGTATTCTATTTTTTGGGAAGAGGTGGTTTATATGTCTGTCATTATGCCAATACTACATTGTTTTGGTTACAGTAGCTTTGTAATATGTTTTGAAATCAGGAAGTGTGAACACAACAACATTTTTCTTCATTTTAAAAATTATTTTGGCTATTTGGGGTTTTTTGATATTTCATTTTAGAATTTTTTTTTCTATTTCTTCCAAAACTGCCATTTGGATTTTGATGGAAATTCTATCGAATATATAGATCGCTTTGGGTAGTAGGGACATCTTAACAATGTTAAATTTTCCAATCCATGAACATGAGGTGTCATTTCATTTATTTGAAAGTCTTCTTTGATTGCTTTCAGCAATGTTTTGTAGTTTCTGGTGTATAAGTCTCTCACCTTTTAGTTTAGATTTATTCCTAAGTATTTTGTTCTTTTTGATGCTATTGTAAATGGAATTGTTTTCTTAATTTCTTTTTCAGATTGTTCATTATTAGTATATAGGAATGCAACTGATTTTTGTATGTTGATTTTACCTTCTGCAACTTTGCTGAATTTATTTATTCTAAAAGTTACATTTTTTTTGGTATTATCTTTAGGGTTTTCTATGTATAAGATGATGCCATCTGTGAATAGAGATCATTTTAATTCTCCCTTTTTAATTTAGGTGCTTTTAGTTTCTTTTTCTTGCCTAATTGCTCTGTCTAGGACACCAAGTACTATTGAAGAGAAGTAGTAAAAGTAGGCATCCTTATCTTGTTCCTGATCTTAGGGAAAAAATGCTTCAGTTTTTCACCACTGAGTATGACTTTAGCTGTGGGCTTTTCACATATGGTCTTTATTATGTTGAGGTAGTTTCCTTCTACTCCTAGTTTGTTGACTAGTTTTTTTAATCATGAAAAGGTATAGAATCTGTCAAATACTTTTTCTGCATCATTAGAGAAAAATCATAATTTTATTTGGCTCTTCATTCTGTTAATGTGGTATATTTCTGCCATTCTTTGTATGGTTTCTAAATCCTATTAAATCTTCCCTTCCAGCCTTTAGCTCCTTGGCAATACTCTCATTATCCAGTAAGAATTTTTGTCAATATTTTATATATTGTGATATATTAATTTTTGGAACACTTTTGATTTTTCTAGCACCCATCATTCTAACCCTCATTTCAGAGAAACATGATCCCCAGCCCTTATTTGACAAAACTTTTCTCTGAGTTCTCTTTCACCTCTTTCCAATTTTTAGTCTCTTAAATCTCTAGGTAACCTCCTGTGTGTCCCCTATAAAACTTATTCAGAAACCTTTTTCTTTTCTGTGAAACTGCTTAGTATGATGACTCACAGTGAGCCAATATTGAAACAATAGTAACCAGAACTCAACATTCCCATGCATGCCAATATAATCTCTTCATCTTGAGTATTTTCTAAGCCTATACAATTTAGATGCAGGCCTTCAGAATATCCTTGGTAACTGGTGCAAAAAAAAAAAAAATCAAGCAGCAAAACACAACAAAATGATAATTGGACCTGGGAGACCCTTGGTGGGGTGCAGTTTTATATTAAAAGTCAAATCATATTTTTAAAACCTCAGGCCATTTTATCAATGCTTTATTTATAGGTGTAATCAGTTCCATTCAGAGAGAAATGCCTAAAGAATTAGATCATAAATGAAGGAAAAACAGCGTGGAACAAAACGGAAAGAACGCAAAGCATGAAAAATGTCTTGTCCTTTCTAATACTTGTGATTCCTGAGTTCTGCTTTCTGGAGAGGTCATGAGTGGGCAGAGATAAAGAGTGCAACGCAAAAGGAGTAGCATGAAGTCAACCACAAAATGCTGTCTCACCACAGTTATTTTCTAAATACTGTCATCATCATTTTCACCGTTATTAGGTCTATATCACAGTGGTATTAATGAAAATGACATATCGAAAAGAAAAAAATTACATAAAGTTTTCTATTGGAGGGTCGTGAATGCTCATTGAAAAAATTCCAAACTCTAGTTTAGACATTTTTTTTTTTAGGCAGAGTCCTGCTCTGTTGCCCAGGCTAGAGTGCAGTGGCATGATCTCGGCTTACTGCAACCTCTGCCTCCCAGGTTCAAGGGATTCTCCTGTCTCAGCCTCTGGAGTAGCTGGGATTACAGGTGCCTGCTACCACGCCCAGCTAACTTTTGTATTTTTAGTAGAGACAGAGTTTCACCATGTTGGTCAGGCTGATCTCGAATTCCTGACCTTAGGTGATCCACCCACCTCAGCCTCCCAAAGTGCTGGGATTACAGGCATGAGCCACCATCCCTGGCCTGGACATTTTTTAATTAGGTAAATTGGCAATTGATTCTTTTTCTACAGTTTACTTTTGAGAAGGTTTTTTTTTTTTTTGGTTGTTGTTGGTCAAAAGCTTTTCCCCCCTCATTAATGTCCAAGTACATAAATGTCTACCTAAAACTCTTATTTTTGTGGATAAAATAACTTAGCCTTTGTACTAGTATTATAAAATTCTGGTTTTAATAATTCAAAGTTATGGGGTCTATGCAGACTTCCTTATGAGAAACACACACAGAAATCCAGTGTTTTACAAAATGATTTATATTTCATTCATGTTTCCATTCTATTTTTGGTGAAGCTTGATCGTTAGCAGACACGAATGGTACCTTGAAGCCTTGGTCAGTAGGTGATATATCATCACCTACAGCACTAGAATCTCCTCATCTTTTGAAAACTGGATTTAAAAAAAATGAAATATGCTGGACAACCCCAATTCCTATCTTTTCAGAGATTGCCAAGTAAATGTGAACCCTGAGAATTTGCTGAGACTCTGGTCTCCAGTGTGAACTCAGGTTACCTGCCCTTCAGATTCTAGTTATGGCCTTCAGAGGCTCTGCCGAGGCACTGCAAGGATGACGTTCTTTGTCACAAGCTCACTGTGCACTTATTTCATACAGCCAGGCAATAGGAGTATCAAATTCACCTTCAAACTTTTGGCTTGGTGGCTTGAAAAAAACCCAAGCAAGAATTTTTCTGGAACAGCTCTTTCAAGAATTCTAGTTTGGCTGGTCTGACTCCCAAGGGCCATTTGTGGTGAGATGATCTCTCCTAAGGGTGTTAGTTTCTGTCGAATTTCACACTAGGTCCAAGTTATTCATGGCACTAGTGTGTACTTTAGTGTAGCCACCGGGATCACAGCCAAGGACTAGATGGTGGAAGGGCAAACTAACATGTATAGGTGTGTTCCAAAGGGGAAGAACGCGTGCCCATATCAAAGAATTATGCTATATATTATATATAATATAATGACATTTATACGATAAGCTGAATTTTCAAAGTTACACCAACAACAAATAACACAAGTATAGAGTCCAATCGTTACGAAAATCCCTGGGGCTGTGTGGCTTTGAAACAGAAGTGAAAGTGTCTGGACCCATACAAAGAACCCCAGAAGCACTCGTCATGTTCTTGCCCAATATCGTTCAAACAGCACCATTTCAGGATATCTGTTGACTTGGAAAGTGAGGGTGATTAGTTCCCTGCTGCCTCAGGGACTCTCCCTCCACATAGTCTCAGGGGACCCCAGCTTGGAGCACATTATCAACTTGAGCAGAAGAAAGTTGGGTTACTCCCTGGTCCGTGAACACAAATGAGGACGGTTTGAGTGATTAGCAGCAGGCAGGGCTGTCGAGCAGGCCGCTCCCTCTCTCTTCCCAGGCAGCTGGGCTCTTCCGGAATGCAGATACCCCGCTGCCTTCCTGCCAGACAGTGGAGAGTTGGGTTAGAAGGGGGAACATCTGGGGAGATTTCCGGTAGCAATCTCCGGAGCCTGAGCGAGATAATCAGGCTTCATAAATTGGGTTGACTAGACAGTAAAATATTTATTATGATTCCTCCTTTATTTTTTTTGAAGTTCAAAAATCCTTGTCATCCCCGGCTGAAGTCTGTGTCCACATGAGAGGAATTCTTAATGAGATCAGAAGTAGGCTGCCACCGCTTACTCACGACCTCCACCTGCAGCAGGCGGGAGGCAGTGATTGGATCTGCATATGTGCTCCATTTAATTGTTTTTTTCCTAATAAAACAGAAAAATCCATGAAACAACAACAAAAAGCAATTAAAAAAAAAACCCAGCTCATATGACGGTCTTTCATTCATTCTTGATGTATAAAATATCTTCTTACATAGGTGAAAAACAGAGGCAAATAATTTAGATTTAAAAATAGACTTTCATATGCATAACATTTAGTCTTAAAGATACCTATTATTATTATTTTAACCTTGAATCTCTACCAAAAAGAAATAGGGAGTTGTGGAATTATTCAGATAATTCAGACCAAAATGCTGGCTTCTCTTTAAATATTTAGATAATGGAACAAAAACAGCTACAACTGACGTGTGTGATTAGTGACTGAGTGCTTTCTTTGGGATACTGGGTGATGTCTTGGCTGTACCTTCAAAGTAAGTTCCATGTCAGTGGGAAGCATTTGAGGTTTATTATAAAAGAGGGATTCAGATATCTGTCAAAGGTGGATAACTTTTTTGTTTTTTTGAGATAGGGTCTTGGTCTACCACTCAGGTTAGAATGCAATGGGATGATCACAACTCACTGCAGCCTCTATCTCCTGGTCTCAATTGATCCTCCTGCCTCAGCCTCCTGAGTAAGTGGGACTACAGGTGTGTGCCCTGTGCCACCATGACTGGCTAACTTTTTTTTTCTTTCTTTATTTATTTTTTTTTTTGTAAAG
Organism: Cacajao melanocephalus; assembly: GCA_963573385.1. Classification (NCBI taxonomy): domain Eukaryota; kingdom Metazoa; phylum Chordata; class Mammalia; order Primates; family Pitheciidae; genus Cacajao; species Cacajao melanocephalus. The sequence continues at coordinate 48,096 of CAUYLG010011806.1, read as the reverse complement.
ATGGGGGTGGTCTTACTAGGTTGTTCAGGCTGGTCTCGAACTCCTGGGCTTGAGCAATCCTCCCACCCTGGCCTCCCAAAGTGTTAGGATTACAGACATGAGCCACTGTACCCAGCCTCTTTTTCTTAAATGTGCATACTAGTTAATAATTTGGCATTTAAATGTTTCAGTCAATTGATAATCAACACCAATTACAGAGAACATCTTTTCCACCTGGGTATAAGATGACTGCTGCTTCAGGCCTTGCTACCCATCTAGCCCCAGCTCTGGCCATTCTCCACAGCATCCCATACTCCAGTGAAACCTCCTCAGCATTCCCAATCTCATCCAGATGGCCTACTCCTCCGTGACTTCACACCTGCTATGTGCTTCCAGACTTTGTTCTTTGGGTAACCTCCTGTATATCCCCTCATGGGGCTCCCTGGTACCATCCTCATCAACTCCTCCATACCTTTCCAATCAACCCATCTTCCACCACACTCTATGCTGAGAAACATATCTACCCTTTGAGCTTCCATTTAATCCTATTTACATCTCTAAAATATCACTTATTTTCTTTTCCAACAGCCACAGATATTTACTGAGTGCCTTTTCCATGGTAGGCCCTGCTCACGTGGTGAGAATACAGGCACAGTTCCTGCCCCGCTGAGGCTCACATTCCAGGTGAGGAGAAAGAAGATAAATGTGCATGGGAAATGATGCCAGGTAGTGCCATGACAAAGATACAAGAGAGGTTTTTCTTGTTGGACTTTCCCCGTAGACTATGAACTCTTTGAAAGCAGAGACGGGTAAATCTAGCATAGAGTGGAGTGTTAGCATATACTACACATCAGTCAATGCTGAATGAATGAGCAAATGAAAGGCATATTTAGTGGACTTCTTATGATGTTTCCAATCCTTCCAGTACTGGAGGATATAAAAGAAATAAATAATACTTTTACTTATCATTATAGTTGGAAAGTTTTCTCAAAGAATATCTATGAGATATTTTCAAAGATAAATAACTTTCCCTTTGACTACAAAACAACAATTAGTTCAGATAGCCAAGCACAAGGCCACCACCTCTTCTGTCACTGATCATCATTCAGACAGATTACCCGCAAGACATGTAAAAAATGGTGGTTCTCACCTGAGGTCAGGAGTTTGAGACCAGCCTGGCCAATATGGCAAAATCCCGTCTCTACTAAAAATACAAAAAATTAGCTGGTCATGGTAGTGTGTGCCTTTAATCCCAGCTACTCAGGAGGCTGAGGCAGGAGAATCATTTGAACCCAGGAGGCAGAGGTTGCAGTGAGCTGAGATCACGCCATTGCACTCCAGCCTGGGCAACAAGAGCAAAACTCAGCCTCAAAAAAAAAAAAAAAAAAAAATTGGTGATTCTCTACTCCAGGTTTTTATTTCTATTAATTTCTACAGCATGTGATCTTGAACAAACATTTATAGTCAATATTTGATAAAAAGTCCGATTCAATCAAGTAAATAAAGCATTAGAAAAAATAATTTCATTCCTTTGCTAAACTAAATCCATTAAGACACCAGTAGAACTGAAGACAAAGGATATTTAAAACAAAACAAAACAGTGAGACCCATTGCTCATTTGCATTTTAAAATTAATTGCTGCCCTAATTATTCATCAATAGAAGCATAAATGAAGCAAATATAACTTAGAGTAAGCTTTCAGAGACCCACAGGATTCTCCCCGCAAGAGTAAATTGTCATAATGGTTCTCTGTGACAATTTATTTTTGTTGTCTTTCCATGACTGAGGAAAGAGAAGATTGAAAAAGGAGCCATACACAAATGAAACCAGCTCAATGGAAAGAGATGGATACAAGTAGTTACTTTTAGTTTTCACCTGTAAGATGTAAGAAGCAGGGCTGGGCATGGTGACTCACGCCTGTAATCCTAGCACTTTGGGAGCCCGAGGTGGGCAGATCACGAGGTCTGCAGTTCAGGATCAGCCTGTCCGACATGGTAAAAACCTGTCTCTACTAAAAATACAAAAAATTAGCCTGGTGTGGTGGTGCAGGCGGAAGAATCACTTGAACCCGGGAGGTGGAGGTTGCAGTGAGCGGAGATTGTGCCACTGCACTCCAGCCTGGGAGACAGAGCTAGATTCCGTCAAAAAAAAAAAATTAGCTGATTGTAGTAGCATGCACCTGAAGTTCCAGCTACTTAGGAGGCTGAAGTGAGAGGATCTCTTGAGCCCAGGAGGACCAGTCTGCAGTGAGCCGGGATTGCACCATTGTACTCCAGCTTGGATAAGAGCAAGAGAGAGCTTGTCTCTAAATAAAATATTTAAAAAATAAAAAAAATAAGATGCAAGAAAGTAATAATCAATAAGGAATGTTGGTACCAAGGAGCTGCCTTGGCAACATTACTGAAGCTACACTTCCATTATCTGTAAGTGTGACTGACTCTATGACCCCAAAATGGAACCAAAAGCTGAAAATTGTAGTTCAGCGTGGAGTTGTTACCTGTCTTGCTTTGTGTAAATCTGATTGACTGACTTGAGTATTTGCTCCATCTACTTTCCCTCTGTCTTAGTTTCAGCTGCTATAACAAACACTGTAGACTGGGGAGCTTAAACAATGATTTATTTCTCACAGTTCTGCCATCTGAGAAGTCCAAGATCAAGATTCTGGCTGATCAAACTTCCTGGTGAGGGCTTTCTTCCTGATTTGCAGATGAATGTCTTCTCTCTGTGTCCTTGGATGTCTGAGAGAGAGAGAGAGAGACAGAGACAGAGACAGAGAGACAGAGATTGGGTTTCTTCCCCTTTTTATAAGGTCATTAATCTCATAGTGACAGTGACACCTTCATGACCTCATCTAACCCAAATCGCCTCCCAAAGTCTCCACCTCCTGATACTATCATATTAGGGGTTAAGGCTTCAACATATACAATTTGGGGGGACACAAGCATTTAATCCAAAGCACCCTCCTACCATGTCGACAGAGCTGTGGGAGGCATTTAGCACAGCTGGAAAAATTTCTCTGGCACATAATCAGGCATTCATTGTTGGTAATCTCTATCAAAAGCTTATGAAGCAACACAATGATGCTGAATAACAAACAATTCTAAATCTCAGTGATTTAAATTAACCATCGTCTATGCTCATGCTTCCTGGGCTGCAGGTCAGCTGTGCCGTGGGTGATCTAAGTGGGCACAGGTAGGCGCCTCTCCTCCAGGTATGCTTTGCAGGTGCATGGGTCAGTTGGACCAACTCTGCTTCAAGCCACAGTTTGTGTTCAGGTCTGTTTCACCTGTCTCGTTCTGCAAGGATTATCAGAGGGCATAGAGCTATCTGGTTTATAATCTTTTTAAGGTGCAAGTAGCAGCTCTCAAAGTGGTATGTATAAACATGCAATGCCTTAAGACCTAGGCTCCAAATTGACATATGGTCATTTCTGCCCGAATTTCATTGGCCAAAGGGATCCCATAGTCAAGCTCAACATCAGTAGGGTGAAAAAGTAAACTCTTCCCATTGTAGGCCAGTATATTTCCATGTTGGGGTGCCGGAGGGGTACTGAATATTTGTTAAACAATAATTTGATCTATCATGACTATATTTAAAGAAAGTCCTTTATTTTCTGATTTAGGCCTTTATACATGAATTATTTAAAATGTGCCCTCCTCCCTGCTTTTTTTGGTTTTCTCCTGAGTTTGTTAGTTATGTTAGAGTAGCCAGAAAGATCTTCTCTCCTTAAGACAGATATGTGGAAGATTTAGGAACACTTGATTTTAGATGAACTTCCAGCAGAAACAGCCAGAGGTGGTCCAGTTGAGTCTTTGCCCTGCTGCTTGAGGAAGGGTACTGTGGGACATGGGTCTACAGGTCTTACTTGGATTTTAGGCCATGCATTGAGCCGCCCAGTACAGACCAGACAGCAGAATTCCACTTCCACAGATGTGTACCTGACTTTACTGCTCCGATTATAGCATCACCTCTCCCCTGTCACCAACTGGCAACCCACAGCAGAGGATGTTTTTCTGATCATTTTGCACTCATTAAACACAGCTGTCACAACAGTGGATGCAAGGATGCATGCAAAAGTTTTCTGCCACATCAAAATAAAGCTGAAATGCTTTTTTAAAAAAGAGCTGATGCCTTTGAAGTCTATTCTTAAGGAGTATTGGAAATATCGCCTTTTGTCGTTGACAATTGAAAGTATTCTGTAGCAACACAAATTAAACCTCTGCCCAGGCTAAAGAAGCATCATCCATCAAAATTTTGCAGCAGAAAGCATTTGGCCCACCATTTGTGGGGTTCAATCATACTATTCCTGGGTCTGAATGACTCATATTCATTGTCCAGGCTGATCCCTGCTCACAGTTTCAGTAGGGAGGAGTAGTTCCCTAACTCGCAAAGGAACGTTACAAGAATGAGATAACCAGGCACCTACAACACCTCCTATTAGAGAATTAAAACAAGCAAATAGATTCTTAAGCTTTAACATGGACCCACTAGACTAGATGGTCTTGGTGGGAGTGGGGCCTTCCCTGATTCTGATGCAGTCATCAGAATCCATTCAGCAACCCCCAGACCTGTATGGGAACCAATAAGGACTAGACATTTCAGTAATGTACTTGTTGATATAGCACCTCTTAAATTTTCCTGTTGCTTACTCAGTGTCAGTTTTATCTCTTGATCAATTGCAAGTTGACCCTGGCCTCTACTTCTCTGAAAAGCCCTCCATCAGCTCCTCTTGGGCTGGGTAATGGGACCACTGCCTGTGTTCCCTTCATGCCCTTTGCCCACCTCGATCACCATAGTTCTCACTCTCTCCTCATCATCTGCTCACACATCCCCACTAGACTGGAATTTTGAGAGTAAGGACTGTGTCCATCATATGTGTGTTTCCAACAGTATAACACAGGGCTTGACAAGAGAAGGCCCCCAGAAGGGTTGGTGACAGACAGGAATGAAGGGGGTCAGGAGAACAAGAGCATCTGACTGTTTCAAGGGGTAGGTGGGCCCAGCTTCCAGCCAGATGCTGCTTGTGCACATCAGGTGACTGCAGATACAGATTTTTTTAGCCTTTATAAGCCTTTCTTCTTCTTCCCCAAGGGCTACATGACAACCTGGGCACACAGGCAACAATTATTAAGAAATGAGAAAAGATAAGAAGATCACTCATCTCCTGGGTGGCCGTATCAGTCAGGGTCCAGGCAGGAAAACTCATCTCACTAGATATTTCCTACCTCACCTCCACCTACATTCCCCTTTTGACAAAGCTGTATGGGAGTCCAGGGGAATGGGGCACCTGTGCCATGACAGCCAAGTGGCCGAGCAGTTTGGACTCCTTCAGTTCCCTCTCTCATCACAAGATGGGACACACATTTCAATGACCCACAGCCAGCTGCACAAACTGTGGTGTCTGATGATTATACACCCTCACTCTGCGTTATTGCAATATGTGATGACATTGCAGGTTACTTCAGGCACACGTGTAAGAAATTGAGATGCTGCCTCTTCCGTGATGTCACACTGGAGAGAAAAATCCAGACTGGATAGAAATCATGGATTGAAAGGAATTCTGGATGAACACCTAGAATCCTCTGGTATTCTGATTACTGCATACATACACCCTGGGCAATGACCGGAGAGCTGAGAAGAGAGGAAAAGGAAAAGGCTGAGGGCACAAGAGCTCTAAGCTTAGTGAGTTTTAGTGTCTTAAGTGAATCCATCAAGGAGAAGGAGTCTATTGCTTGCACAAGGCTCTGTCACCTCCTGGATAGCAAAGAATTCATTTACTGGATGCTTTTTCTATACATAAGCCTACTGTGGTTAGATTGTATTAGTAATTCAAATGTATTGGATGTATTATATTAACTTTTGTCAACAAATCAAGAATCGCTGACTGTGTTTCTGTCATGTGCAAGATACCTCGACCAGGGATGCCACTCTCCCCACTTGCTGCATAGCTAGCACTTTCTCTTCCTTCTACAGGATGACCTACAACTTCCCCTCCAGAGGCTTTCCTGAAGCATCTCATTGGAAGTTGGTCTCTTTTTTTCTACCATTTCTTATCTTAGGCCTTTGTCCCTACCTAACCATAATGATAATTGACAATCCATTCATTGATCTGCAATTTGTTTGCCATCTCTAGAAGGGCAGGACCAACATCAATATCCTTGATGCTTGGTGCAGTGTCTGGCACATAAGTGAAGTAAAATGTGTAGGATGACTAGATACACACAAAGCATAATACGAAATTAAATCAGATCCCTTCCTTTGTCTCAAAACTTGACAATATTGGGAAGAGCCATGTACACAGATAAGTAACAAAACAAAGCATTGCAACATAATTCCTTTTAAAAATGATGTAACTCATAGAAAGAGCTGCAGGTGATCTTGGTGCGTGTACAGGTGGGTACCATGGTTTTTCAGATGAGTAGAAAAAGCAGGGAATAGGTTTGTGGTAGAAGTAGGAGCACAGCCTCATGAACAACGTTCTTCCCATTCACTGTTCTTTGGCTTCCAGGCAGGATATGTGAGTGAGTGATGAGTGATGTGTGTGTGTGTGTGTGTGTGTGTGTGTGTGTGTGTGTCTAGCCAGAGCCTGAATTGGCACATGGAGAGCTACCCTGCTTGAGATGTGTTGCACTGGATTTCTTCAGGTCTTTGTTTTCGTTTTTGTTTTGAGGCAGAGTCTTGCTCTTTCACCCAGGCTGGAGTGCAATGGTGTGATCTCGATTCTCTGCAACCTCCGCCTCCCTTGTTCAAGCCATTCAGCTGCCTCAGCTTCCCTAGTAGCTGGGATTACAGGCATGTGCCACCACACCCAGCTAATTTCTGTGTTTCTAGTAGAGACGGGGTTTTAATTTTACCGTGTTGGCCAGGCTGGTCTTGAACTCCTGGCTTCAAGTGATCCACCTATCTCGGCCTCCCAAAATGCTGGGATTGCAGGCATGAGCCACCACATCTGGTGGGGACTGTCTTTCCCTCGGTCTTCTTCGTGTCTCTATCACTCCCCATTGTCAAGCTTATGGCCGAGTCCCTCCATGCCAGCAGTGCGTATGCCTCTGTCATTCTCAAGGGTAATAGCAGCTTATACCCATCTCATAGGTAGCATAGACAGTTGTTTAATTATATTATGCATGCCTCTCTTAAAAGTAACATCTGTATACCTTTTATTTTAATAAAAAAGAATTCATAATTCAATATAATTGGAAACACTTCTGAATATTTCCTGAAAACTCTTAAGGATTATTCCGGCTGCATGGTATGGGAAAAAACCAAGGCTGGCTCTCAGAGGGTTAAAAACATCTGTCTGGAGGGGGACCCTGAAGATCACAGCTCATCTCAGGGAACTTGCCCAGCCCTGAGCATTAAGGCAGGAAGCCACCTAGAACTGTAAGGACCACCCCGAACTCAGGAGGCTTTAGAATTTATTTTTTCATTAATGAATGCTTCAGAAAGTGCACTGTCCCTAATTCCCTTCTTTGAAAGATGGAAACTTTAATGTGCAGTTAATTAAATGTTGTGTTGATTTGCAAGCCCTGAGCTCTCAGAGGCCTTGGGAAGGTGGAGGCAGGTTTAGAAATCAAACAACGGGCGGGACTGGCTATCCCAGCTCTGACCACAGTGCAGGCGGCACTGTTTGCCACAGATGCCCAGGAGGCGTCCAAGGCGCCCCTGTGGCCAGACCGGCGGTTCTGAGCTTTGGTGATTCGTGAACGGCTCTGTTTACCATTGAGAGGAGCAGAGCCCAGGCAACAGGTCCAGGCCCCGGCAGGGAGGAGGCTGGCCTGAGCCTACATCTCTCTCCTGGCTGCCTGGCTTTCAGAAGCATTCTTTAAACATTTTTTTTCCTAGTGCTTCAGCATGTCTTTGTGCTAAGAGGAGCTGTGTCATGCTGGAATTCTTTTCACAACAAACTAAAGAACCCAGCTGTGGCGCTGGATGCAGCCTGAGAACCTGCAGGCTTTCTGTATGCAGTTATTTACCAAGGGGAGCAGTGAAGCTGCTGATGTGGGTTTACTTGCGCAAATCCTCAACAGGCTTTGCAATGCTGGCAGGGCCAGGGTGGGGTACTGCGGGCATCCACCCCCTAGTTGGGGTGGGGTGGGGCTGGGCTGGATGGAAATGCACAGGCACTTAGAGATCGCAGAGTGCAAAAGGGCCCCAGAGCTTATCTTCCCTCTCTCCCATTTTATAGATGAGGAAATGTAGTCAAGAAATTGAGTAGTGTGATTTTGCAAGAAAAAGTGTGGATTGCTCCAAATAACTAGCGCCTGTTAGCAGTGACAAGTTTATCATCCATTTGGCCCTGGCTAAAGGCACAACTTATGCAGTTACCAAATGACAACTTGCAGGGTTATTGCTACCAGAGCACACTTCCTTCAGCCCTACTCATGGAAAGAACAAAGCATCACCACCTAATGAAAATACACTTGCTTATTGTTTTGGCATGAGAATCCCTTTCTTGTAACTCTTCTGCGTGGTCAGCTTATTTACAATGCCCCGAGGAGCTGGTGAAGATCCGAGGATTGGCTTTGGAGGGTCTTGGCAGTGCTACTATATTCTTATTATGAATAAAAATTTTAAACCCAAGCTGATAAACATATTTTTTTTTCACACTGAATTCATCAGGAATACATTAACATTTTCTAAAAGGTAAAGACAGAAAAAATGAAAGAATTGAAAGGAGAACATTAGGATGTATTTGGCCACTAGGATCTCTGTTTCCATCAGCTCCTGTGCATGAGCCAGAACTTCACCCCATCTAACTAATGCGCAGGGAATTAGCCTATGGAATAATGATGATTCCTGATGAACAGAATAAGAGCTTGTTCCCGTGTATTCACAGAGCCATTCATCCTAAGAAAGAAATCTGGAGTGAAAGCGCACAGCATATTTTGCATAGGTTCTGTAAAAGGATCCAGGCAAAACAGGCTTTGCAACATTAGTTATGATCATATATGGAAAAAGCAGTTACTTTCTGGGGTGACATATGGCTGAATTGGTACAATGCCCGGGAATCTCAATGTCCCCCTTAGAAGGGTGAGCCCTGACTTCATCCTTCACCCACATCGTCAGCAGGACAAACTGCACAGGCAGCTCGGGGACAGATCACCAGTAACGAAAATCACATCCACCTGTGCTGAGACCAAAGCGGCTGTGGGGCTCTGGCAGTTGGCAAGTGCCCCTTCTGTGATCATAACTTTTTCTAAAGCAGGAAAATTATGAATGGAGCCCAAGCCCATCTGCTTAAGATTCAGGCATGGTGACATTCCGTAGTAAACAGCAACAGCGACAATGCTGAGAAAAACACAACAACACATTTATTGTAAGGGCGATTCCACCCTTAGATGTTGAAAATGTAACCTTGCCCTGATACTATTCCATAGCCCGTAAACCTGTTTCCAACAGTACTAACACAGCCAAGCCAATAGATTGAGGCTTCTTGTGGAAGAGATGGGGAATGTGATCACTTGAATGTGTGATATTCATTCATCCGCTCCTTCATTTTGCTGACCATTTATTAGTTCGATTAACTCTCCTGAGTACAGCTCTGTGTTAAGCACTGAGGACTCAAGATGATTCTTATCTTCAAGTCATCTATCCTGGGGAGAAAAAAAAAGATGTACAACTAAGCTGCAGAGGGACACATGCTTTAGTTATGGGGACACCTGGAAGGGAATGAGAAACATCTTGCAGTTGGCCTTGGGAAGCTGGGGAGGACTTGAAACTTATAAGTGGCCCTGGGAGCCACTGGAGGTGGGAGGGGCCAGTGCCCTTAGGCCTGGGCCTGCTTGTCTGCCTGAGGATGGGGGCTGGGCTACTGCCTTACTGTCTACAAATGATGGAGCCCTTCCAGTTTCAGCTTCCTCACAAATAAAATGCAGACAGCAATGCCTCCTTCCAGTGACATCATGAGGATTCAATGGGAATTTTTATGAAAGCGCTTAGCAGAGTTTTTGGTGAGTGCTCAGAAGGTGACAGTTTGGTGTTGCTGGGGGAACGGAAGCCTGGGCTGAGAACAGGGGCTGTGGAGAGTCACAAATGGTCTTCAGCCATGGGAAGGCACTGTTAGATTTCCTCTTTACAAAGAACACTTTGGGACATCTTGGTGTATGGATTAGAAGGAAGGTCAGAAGCTAGTGAGCTATGGGCTGTATGTTCAGCAGGGGGGGATACTGAGGCAGTGCACAGACACAGTTGCGAGGGTGGCCTGGAGCTGGGGAGAAGGAGGGGAGTGGATTGGAAACGTGTTTGGAAAGTATTAATAGGACAGGCAGGGGTGAGGGAAGAGAACAAGAGAGAGAGAAGGAGCCAGATTTTGATGAGGAGGTGAGGGCAACGGCAGTGCCTGAGAGGAGCAATAAAGCCAGAAGCCGGCTGTGGGAAGAAGGAGTGGCTTCTTTCAGAAGAGGAGCCGCCTCCCCAGCAGCGAGCAAATGCGTTAGGAACGTTCTTCCTCCCAATCCACAGAGGGACTGCTGAGATGATTCCTGCCTCCCGACCCGACACCCGCTGTTCTCGAGATCCGCTCTGCGGCGCTTTTCCTGTGCCATGTGCCCAGATCTGAGCGAGGCTTGGGAAGATGCGAACGGGCTGCAAAATCTGTCCCCAGAACAGGAGAGTAAGAATCACGCTGTGGGGCTGAGCTGAGTCCAGGGAGTGCCAGAGTTTAGCAGTCGTGCTGTGCTGTGCCGTGCCTGGGCATTTCAGACTGTGCCACCGCCGGACCTGCCTGTTCCGCAAGGTGGCTGAGGAAGGGAGCCAGAAAGGCCGCTGCAGGGCTGGCTACGGGCAGTGGCAGGAAGCAGGCAGAGGCTCTCTGGCCACTTCTCTCCCCTGCAGGCCCTCCTCCCTCTGCTTCCAGCCCCACTGCTGTGGGACAGTTGCATCCTGGGGCTCTCTGTGGCTCCCCCAACAGTGCCCTGGGGCAAGCATATGCGACCCATCTAGGACAGTCAGGCATTCATCAGTACTTAGTGAGCACCTCCTAGTACCAAGCTCCGTCCTGGTCACAGGAGAGCACTCACATCCATACAGGTGTGAGCCCTGCCTTCACTGTGATGTGGGCCGGAGAGGAGCTCACTACCTGATCTATTTTCCCCAGCTGTGGCTTAGGGGGTTTCATCTCTTGCTAGAGCCCCTCCAGGCAGGCATCAGGTCCCGGTTTGTAAACAAGGAGCCTCGGCTGCCCTGCCTCCTGGTAATCTGGTATTCTGGTAGTACCTCTCTGGGCTCTGGCTTAAAAGGCTGAGAGCAGCTGTGTTCTGGAGATGAGCTCCACGTTCTCCTGCAGAAAGCAGGCTCCAGGGACAGGCAAAGGGTGTGGCTTCAGAGAAGAGTGAGGATATTGCCATGTCTCTTACAGGTTAGTGCAGACTTTTTAGCAGTGTGAAATCCCTGATTGCTGTCATCAGTGGTGTGATTTTAGCAGATGCTCCCTCAGTACTTTACAATCAACTTGCATTGAGCACTTTGTGGAGGGGTGGGCCCTGGTCTGGGGGCTGTCAAGTGCTTTACCTTACCCCCCGATCCTGGAAAGGCAGATAGGATTTGGAACATCTGTGCTATAAGCATGGAAAACTGGGACTCAGGTAAAAAGGGTGGTTCTTGGTTGCACAGCTGATCATGCGTGGGTGTGGTTTTTGGACCCTGATATTTGGATTCTGAGTATATAACACGTTATACTCTGGCCCATGCCCTCTTTCTGAGTTCTTGAGTTTTAATGATTTCATTTTCCACTCTTTTTAGGTGCTTTGGCAAAGGAGTATGAGTTTTGGGGATACTCAAGGAAGAGATACCAGGTAGAGAAAGGGTCAGGGCTGATTTCATGGACTCTCTCTAAATTGAATGAACCTCATCTTACATTCAGGTGGGTTATGGCATGTGTCAGGAGTATCTTTCTCTATAACAGTGATGAGCAACATGCAGTCATCAAGCTCTAGGGATGGAAACATTGATCTAGTAAGTTCAGGAGCGAAAACCTCAGTTCTGGTGGCGGAGCCCTTTGAACACAGCCTCCCTCATTCAAGTCTGAGCAGTAGCTGTCTCTCCAGCCGGAGCTGACCTTGCCAGGCTGGGGCTGAGGAACCATCAACTAGCCCAGGATGGACAGAAGCTGACCCAGAGAGACGGCATCTGAGACCACGTGCATGCAGCTAATGCCCCAGATTGGGGTTGAGAGAGACATATAGTCCTCTATCCTTTCCACACATATCCTCAGGAAAGGATCTAGCAGGACGTTCATTTTTCACTATTTTATGAGTAGTTAGTGGAGGAGGCAATGCCACCAAGAAAGCATTTTGCTACCCTTCCTTCCTGTGTACTACAAACATTCTGCATATGTGTATTCTATATATAACTCCTAAAATACGTAAACCATAAACATTTTTATTTTTCCTCAATTTTACTTTATGCAAAAAAGACCTCATACTTTTGCCGAGTGTGGTGGCTCACGCCTATAATCCCAGCACTTTAGCAGGCTGAGGCGGGTGGATCACGAGGTCAGGAGTTTGAGACCAGCCTGGCCAACATGATGAAACCCCATCTCTACTAAAAATACAAAAATTAGCCAGGTGTGGTGGTGGGCACCTGTAATCCCAGCTGTTCAAGAGGCTGAGGCGGGAGAATTGTTTGAACCCGGGAGGTGGAGGTAGCAGTGAACCGAGATTGCGCCACTGCACCCCAGCCTGGGCAATAGAGTGAGATTGTCTCAAAAACAAACAAACAAAAAAGACATCATATTTTAAATTCTTAGTGATGAGAGTGAGACACCTGAGATGGTTCTGGTGGAAGATGTAGGTTGTACTGTACATGGCTTCCAGAAGGTCAGGCCTCCCTGTGTCTGTGGGCTAGGAATTGGTAGGCACTCATTCCACCGGGTATTGGAGGTATGTCCTGTGGCTCCTGTGAATTGGAGGTTTCTTGCCATCTCAAGGTCCTGAGCCTTATGTGGTGAAAAGACACCAGAAACAGGGAAGGGATGGTCAGTGGAGGCAAGCTAGACCAGATTTGTCTGCAGTTCTGCCCTCAAGATGGGCAGAGCTCTTATTGTGCCCAGTAAGTTCCGTTTCAGATACTGTCTTACCTCTGAGGTTATATCCCTGGAAATATTCTTTTTTTAAAAATTTAATTTTTATGAGTACATCATAATTGTACCTATTTATGGGGTACATGTGGTATTTTGGGTACATGTGATATTTTGGGGTACATGTATATTTTGATACAGGCATACAATGTGTAATGATCAAATCATAGTAACTGGGATGTCTATCACTTTCAACATTTATCATTTCCTTGTCTTAGGAAGATTTCAATTCTACTCTTCTAGTTATTTTGAAATATGCAATAAATTATTGTTAACTGTAGTCACCCTATTGTGCTACAGAACACCAGATCTAATTTCTTCTATCTAATTGTGTTTCTGTACCCTTTAACCAACCATTTTTAATTCCTCCTTCCCCTCTGCCCTTCCCAGCCTCAGCGTCTGGTCACTGTCATCTATTCTCTACCTCCACGAGGTCACCTTTATAGCTCCCACATAGGAATGAGAACATGTGGTATTTGTCTTTCTTTCTTTCTTTTTTTTTTTAATTTTTTTTTGAGATGGAATCTTGCTCTGTCTCCCAAGCTGGGGTGTGGTGATGCGATCTCGGCTTACTGCAACCTTTGGAAATATTCTTACAGTACAAACTATTGCTACCTTCCTCCACAGCTGACACCTGTAGGATAATTATTCCAGCTTCAGAGGAAAGCAAAACGATGACCAGAGACACACAGATGTTGTTCTCATTGTGGCTTTCAGTCAGGTAACCACAGGGATATTGATGGGAAACGGGAAGTACATTCCAAAGGCAAATTGGCAGCAGTGCCTGCTCATGAGGCCCACACCGCTGCACTGGCCTTTTCTCTGGTCAGATTTTGAGGGGTTGCCACCTCAGAGTTGGTCACGAGAGCCAGGAGTTTCTGGAGGTACATCCTTTCTGGCCTGAAGACCCTGATGGGTCTGGCAGACTTTCCCACAGCGGAAATGTTACTGAGGGGTCCCACTCATGGGGTCAGTCAAGGAAGTTCCTCGAGGTGGAACCAGTGTTGGATCCTCTGTATGGGCAGACACTAAGTCTAAGTTTAGCTGGGGTCACTGCTCAGATGGACACTGTGGCCTCCTTAGCACGTGGGCTGTTGGGGCTCAGCGTGAACTTGTCGGTCACCTAAGATGAAATATGCAGTACATTGGCCTTGCAATGACTTATTTCTACAACTTAACAGATTTCTCATATGTGGGGAAAAAATTGCAACTTAGACCAAAGGCTTGCAAACTTTATTATTAGTACCTCTGCAGCTTTTTAATCCCTTTGGGGACAGGGATCATGCCCTTCGATCTGTGAATTTCATGCAGCACCTACTAGTGACCAACACTTGTAGGAGTCTCCACCCTAATAGGCACTTTTCCACCCTCTTTAACGTCACCACAAACCTAGGAGGGATGTATGGTTCTTACCATGTTTACCCTGTAACTGAAAAGTTGATTCTGAGCATATGACTTGCTCAAGATCCCATGCTGACAAGCATCTGGGCTGGCCTTTGGCCTTCATGCACTCAATCTACCCTTTAACCCACGTTGAAATTCAGGCAGTCTTGGGGAGGATTTGTGGGATGAGATAACCTGGGAAATTTTCTCCTGGCGTTCATCTTAGGCTGAATCTGGGGAAGTGGTACAGCTCTCCAGGTAATGATGGGCCCCTCCCCCTATGCAACCTCTACGAATGTCCTCACAACCCTCATTGCCAGGAACTCTTTTTTTTGCTATTGAACTTAAATCCGTCTCGCACAACGTTAAGCTGTAAGCTTCTCACTGCCTACTAGATAAGGATGAAGTTGGTTACAATGCTCTGTGTGTAAATCTACAGTTCTTTGAGAAGTTACACACACACTCCAATTCCTCTACATGCCTTCCTTGTAATATAGTAAAAAGCTCAGAGTTCTGACTTTAGGATTATTTTCTTTTGTTTGGAAAACATTCCCGAAATCAAATCTAAGTTAGCTTTCGATTTCTCAAAATTAATATTTTTCTAGCTGATATAATTTCTGTATGTATATTTTATAGGAGAAATAGTTAACTGATAGAGTTTTAAAAGCTCTGGCCCATATAGTCTTAAAATTATGAACTAGATAAACTTCCTAAAGAAATACACACCACATGTAATAAATTTTTGGAAAAACAAGTGTCTAAGAACCTAAGAATTAGGTGATATTGTCTCCCTGAGCTGTGAGGCATTAAGAAACAGGATTCTGAATCCGGAACAATGTGTGCCTCATAGCAATTTGTTCTACACAAGAGGAAAAGCTGCCGTGCTTGGCTCTGTTCTACTTCTATTATGGATTACTTTTGTGTGTTTTAATGAGATCCTATTCGGAAAGTAGCCAGAGCTGTGCAAGTCAACTGATTTCCAGTTGGCCAAAATCTGAAGTAATGGGCATGGGAGCAGCAGGGTGAAGAGAGGGAGGCGGGATGAGAGCAGAGCCCCCTAGAACCACACAGAGCTTCCCATGCCTCCTTTCAGCTGCCCTTGCTCCTGCCCTCGGCTCTGGCCTGCAGGGTCACGACCTCCTGCAAAATAAGACTTCTAGGGGAGGAACTCACTTCTGATTTTTTTTTTTTTCTGTGAGAGAAGGTAAGAAAGCTAAAGCAAGGGAGAGGGGAAAGGGAGACGAGAGGAATGGAGAGGAAGGAAAGGGGCAGGAGGCGGGGAGCAGCTGTCGGCGGGGAGAAGCAGAAAACACCGGGTCCACCTCCAGGCTTTAAAAACCTCCTCCATAGATTTAACCCCTGGCGGAGCTGGCAGTATGGCCCCCACCCCTCTCAGCCCCCTTGCCCCCTGCCAAGGCACTGAGGGGCTGATGGGGAACACAAATAGCCCCACTCCTCAGAGTCCTTTACACTATCCACTCCCTCCCTCCATGCCCATCCTCAGGGCACCTACTGAGGACATTCTGAGCCTGCTCTCCAGCAGGGCGGTGCCCCCCTTGCCTCCTCCTCCAACCTCCACAGGCCTCAGCAAGTCCCTTCTCCCACAGCGGACACCCTGGCGCACTCCTCCTCACCAGCTGCCTCTCCTGCCACCCCTGCGTGGAACCCCGTGCTTTTGCCGCCCAGCCGTGTTGCCAGTTTCCCCACACAAACCAATCAGTGTACAGGTTGCTTCCTAAGTCTGGGATGACAAACACACCAATCACTATGCCAGCTCACTCCAGTGCCAGCCATGGGCTCAGCCCTTGACACGCATGGACCTACCAGGTGAGCACCAAAGTTACCTCTGTTTTCCAGAGCTTACACTGAAGCTTGGAGAGACTAGCTGATTTAAGGGGAGGTTGGCTGGCCTGTCCAGGAAGGTGTAATAAACAAGGAAAGGAACACACAAAAAGAATGAATACACATCTAGCACCTACGAAGTACCAGGCTATGCTAGGCATGAGCATTCCTTCCAGATCTAAGATGCTGTGATTTGAATGCCAAGCTGTCATATTTTTCTAAAACAGAGATTTTTTTTGGTCACTGTTTAGTGAGAAGAGAGACATTTCATCTTCCGCAGACTTTATTTTTTTGCTGTTTAAGCCACGGCATTTTCTGGTTTGATAAGGTAAAGGGAGTCTCTGTCTCCTGCCCCTTTTCCTATTGTCAATCTTCTTTTTTGTTCCTTTGCTTGCCGCTGTTCTCTGCCTTTGAGTCGCACAGAATCACCTGCAGGAAGAACTCCAGAGAATTTGGGAAGAAAGGGGAGAGAGGGCAGACAAGAGGTGCGTTTTATTTTAAGAAGCAAGAAAACATAAGGAAAATTAAAGATGTTCTCAAGTGTGTCGGCCCCTGCCTGATGCAGGTATTTCTTTAGATGACTTTGCTTCCCCTCCCTCATGCCTAGCCAGTTCTTCATTATTTTTTAACACCTCTTTGGGGACAGGGACATGAAAGTGAACCGCAGGTCAAAGGCAGGAATTATGGGTTCTGGGGCTCTTTGTTGGATGGCCTCACTGCTCTTTTGTGCCCACGCCTTCCCAGGAGCTGGCAGGGTGATTCAGCGCTCCAGCCACACCAGCCCCTCCTGGATGACAGCATCGCACCTTCCTCCATCCCATTTACATTTCAAACTGCCACCCGCCTGCTCTTGATTAATTATTTAGTAACCCTGGCCACTTGTGAGCCTTTTGGAGCTCATATTTCACGTCAAAGGTCCAATCTCTTTTTATCCAAATCTTCTTTCCCTGCATCCATGTGTAGTTTTCTGCATGAAATGCTATGGTATTCCTTTTGCAGCCTCAACACCCAACGTATTGGACTCCCTTCTTTGTGACATTCAGCCACCAGGCGTTCACAAGACCAGAGTCTACCTGCCTGGCTCCTTCCCTATCTAATTCTCACTATAGTCAACTCTATCGTTATTATTATTATTATCATTATTATTGTAAGACAGCATCTCACTCTGTTGCCCAGGCAGTGACATGATCATCGCTCACTACAACCTTGAACTCCAAGGTTCACAGGAGCCTCCTGAGTGGCTGGGACTGCAGGTGCATACTACTGCACCCGGCTTAACTCTGTTTTAAAATAAGCAAATAAAGCAGTCTGGAAGGTACAGCCACAGGCTCTCTTCTGTCTTTCATTATTGATGGAATTTGTGTGAAGGAGAGGGAGAGATGTGGGCTTTAGAATTCAAGAGCATTTCAGTGTCTGCCTGGCCCTGGCACTTCTTTGCTGTGTGAGATACTGGGTAAGTTGCATACTATGAGCCTTACTTTCTTTCTCTCTACAATGGGTATGGAAATATAGAGGTGCTAAGAGGGATTCATGAAGTACTATCAAGAACAATACATACTGAGTTCTGACCTGAGGATTTAATGACTGTCAAACAGTGCAAGTCAGATAGCCTGCACAGGATCAGTCCTCAAGAACAGTTAGGATGGCCGGGCATGGTGGCTCATGCTTGCTATCCCAGCACTTTGGGAGGCCGAGGTGGGTGGATGACTTGAGGCCAGGAGTTCGAGACCAGCCTGGCCAAAATGGCGAAACCCCATCTCTGCTAAAAATACAAAAATTAGTTGGGCATGGTGGTGGGCACCTGTATTCCCACCAACTCAGGAAGCTGAGGCAGGAGAATCGCTTGAACTCAGGAAGCAGAGGTTGCAGTGAACTGAGATTGTGCCACTGCACTCCAGCCTGGGTGACAGAGTGAGGCTCTGTCTCAAACAAACAAACAAACAAACAAAAAAGAACAGGTAGTTTATACCATGACACCCTTACCCTATGTAAGATTCTTACCAATTCTGATGTGACAAGGTATGAAAATTCAATGGTAAATGATAACTTTCCAGTTTGTATCTTTTGAACCTTGGAATTCTGTTTCTTACACTAATTAGTTGTGTGACTTTAGAAAATGTATTTCATTTTTCTGGGCCTCATCATCTGCAAAATGGTCCTCACTAAACCTACCTCTGAAAAGTGTGAAAAAAATCAAAGAGCTAAGGTAGGTTAACACCCAGCACATAATAAGTATTCAACACATGGTGTTGCTTTTTTGACAACATGGTTATTTAATGTCTGTTTATGGATAAGCTTTTATCAATTCCCAATGAAAGCAACAAAGGAAAGTTCATATTTTTCCATTTTGTTACCAAAAATACTATTAGCTTTTAAAGAAAACAGAGCACATCTTTCACTACATGAGAATAAGGAATTTACTCTTTTTTGCCAAGCAAAAAAAAAAAAAAAGCCATAAACACAACTGACATTAATTCTCTGTGCATATTGCATCTTGCCTCCCTGTTTTACAGTTTTCAGAAACCAAGCGTCCATCTGTTTCTAAAGACCTATTCTAGGTTCTAGAAAAGAAAACACCCTCTAGATCTGGTAGCGCTTTTGATTTGGCTGACTTAAAGCCCCTAGCATGACTTCCTTCTTCTGGTGCGTGCGTGAGGCCAGGATGCTGATTTATGGCTGCTTCTGCCCCGCAGGTTAACCCCGTCGCAGGTCACTCTGCTCTGTTAATTGCATCCTAACCTTCCTCGGCTCTTCGGCAGCAAAATCGCAGCAGAGGAGACGGTGCAGCTTGGTGCGCTTTGCTCATTTGTGCCCACATGAAAAGAACTGCCAGGATGCCCAGGACACCGGCTCCCTGGCTTCTGCAGTGCTTGCGCAGTCCTGAATCAGCACAAGAGCTGTGGATCTGCGTCCCCTGGCTGCGTGGCTGACTACCGTCTCCATGGAGGCGGGGCCTGTGCTTGGAGAACACCCACATGTTAACTTGTTTCTTCAGTCTAGGCCTTTCTTCGCCCCCTTGGTTATTCATTCTGGATGATACACCTCTTATTTCAGTTCAAATGTCTCATGGAAGAGGCATTGAAGAAAGAGTGGATGTCTGTGTTTGTTGGCAGTAGGTAGCATTTACCACTCTGGCTGCAGTAAAAGAAAAAAGGAGAAATTACATAGATTCTCCATCTTTAAGGAAAAAGCAATTAAATCACCAAAGTCAGATTCTCGAGTCATTGCTGGGCCCTCGGAGGGGCGGGCAAGGTGAAGTGTGAGGCCGCAGGTCTCTGTCGTCTTGTGTGGGGCTGACATTGCCTGCTGGGGACTTCAAGCAGAGGCTGTGCCAGGGAATGCAGCGTGCAGGGAGAAACCCAGAGCCTCTTGCCAGCCTCCCTTCCCAGCTGCCACCCATGCACTTGTCCCAGCTTCCTGGCTGTCCTGGGGCCAGGCAAGAGGGAGCAGGGCTCCAGCTACAGAAGTTATAGGAGGCGACTCTCAGAGCCTTGATTTCCCCCATTGGAAATACTGAGAACAGCATCCTCCTGGCCTGCTTTCCAAAAGCTGTTATGAAGATTACGTAGACTCATACCTGTGAAGGCTGGTGAAAGAATAAAGCAACCTAAATGCACAAGGTGTTAAAAATATCCCTTCCAACTAAATAATAGATGAGTTCGAATCTCAGGCATGCCCGACAGAGGCAGTCACAGCGGAGGGGTGGGGGCCCCAGCCCTTACCAGGTGACCTCCCATCAGTCAGGAAGACGATGGCATGTGGCAGTGCCGCGCACCACCTGGCTGGGATCACTTCTCCTGCCTTCCTTTCTCATTCTCCGGCCTGGGTCGGTAGCACAATCCAGAGGGCCAGCAGGCGGTCTCTCCCGGTCCAAGGAGGCAGAGGAGCTGTCTTAATGTGCAGGGCGGCCCCTGCCAACCCGGCCCACTATCAAGAGCTGCCCTGCACCCCGTGATCTCTGCAAATCACTGCTCACCCAGGATGAAAACCAATTTACATTGGGTGAGCAACAGAGAATGCCACGTTCGTGTTAGGAGATGATTCTTTTGGATGAAGGGAGGCCAGAGTCCTTTTCAAATAATATTTTCTTTGTATGTGTTCCCACTGTGGAATAAGATATTCCTTAGGCCAGCTCTAGGCAAAATTGTGAAGCTCTGTTTCAGCTCCCTCCATCCCCGCTTTTTGAAAAATAGATCTGTGAAAACTGTTACAATATCCAGGCAAGATGGACAATAGTAGAACTGACATTCAATCTTCATCTTGAAGAGCAGTTAAATGGGAGTGAGATTATAACACTGTTAAAATAAGATTAATGTTATAATAAATGCTAGCATCCCAGAACAATTGAATAGAAATATAATGAACAGCCGAGGCTGGTAAGTGGAAATGTCATCAACGGCCACATAGGTAGAGTAAGTTACTACCTTTGAGGATTGAGTTGGACTGTGCATAAAATGAGAGATCCAGAATAACTGTGGCTTCGGTAAGATAGAGGTTTATTTCTTTCTTACATAAAAATCTGGACACCTCCATCCCTTCTTTTCTCTGTCTCCTCTGGAGTGAGGGCGACTTTGCTTATCTAACACACTGGACATGGGTGTCTGGCCTCCACTGCTCATTGCTTCTTCTTTCTTCTGGTTCCACATGGGCTTCCATTCCGCAGGATACCTCTAGGTCCAAGATGACTGCTGTAGCGCTGCCCATCATGCCTGCATTCCTGCTAGCAAGAAAGAGGAATGAGGAAGAGCTGGCAAAGGGCAGACACCTGCTGTCTCTTAAAGAAGGTTCCCAGAAGCTACAGCACACACTTTCACTTACGTCCCATGGGCTGGGCCTCGGTCTAGGGCCATGCCTAGCTGTCTCTATGCTGTCAGCCAGTGCCTGCAAAAAACAAGTACTATAGAAGAAGTGGGGAGCACACTGGCCACCACTGACGGTCTCTGCCATTTGTGTAATTTCCAGATTTCTGGGAAATGCCTCTGCCTTCCCCTGCCTTTTCACATCTCCCAGTTCACTTGGCTGATGCCTGCATTTCCCAATCGTTGTTAAGTCTCTCACTAAGACAAAGTGAACTTTCTTATGTTGAGAGATCATCTTGTTCCAGGTCACTTGGAGGGTTCCTGATGCTGATGTGTTCATTTCCCAGTATTTCCCCAGCCCAGCTGGGCTGGTTTCTGGGTGATTCACCTCCAAGATAGCTTTTTTTTCTGTTGTCCTCACTCTCAGAGGGCATTAGCTAGTCAAGCAGAAAACATTCACCAAGGCTTACCATATGCTGGCTCTGACACTCAGTTTTATATTCTTTTTCTCACTTAGCCTCCAGCACAGCCCTAAGAGATGATTGCTCTTCCTAGAAATTAGGATCAAAGTTGTGGTACACACCAGTGTGAACATATGCCCTATCCCTGCTGCCAATCATTATGCCGAACTACCTCTCCTGTATCCTGTATGATCTCTGTCGCCACCCCCACCTGATAGGTTAGGGAAGAAGGTAAGTAAGTACCCATGATAGGCCAGATGCAGTACTGAGTCCTGGGGAGAAGGCACATTCCTCTAGGTCCTAGTTATCAAGGTGTGTGTGTAGAGCAGAGGGGAGGGGAGCTGGAGGAAGCCAAACACAATTCCCATGTGATATAAGGCCAACTAGGATGTCCCCTAAGAGGTGAAGTTAGGCTACTTTCACTGCAGGTGTTCAGGAGATGTAAGGTTGAGACATCTGAAGGGCAGCACGAAACGAGTCAACTACTCTGCCCCAGCTACTCCTTCTTTCCTGTGGCTTGGCTGGAGGGCTTCACCAGTTCATACCCAGTCGAATTAATTTCCTTACTGTGTGATCCAGGGGTCAGCTGGGCTCCTGCCCTAGAGGATCTGGTCAAATTTGACTGGAATTCTCGTTCCATGGCCTTGGCAGAACTCAGAGTCCTTCCTGCAATTTCTTTTCCTTAATGCTTTCTTCCTTCAGCCTCCCTTCACCACGGTGCCTGAATGCCACCCTCCTAGTCCACGCCATTATTTTCATGGAAGGTCATTCTCAAGCCTGCTCTCGGTTTAGCAGCTTTATTGGAGAATCATTCTTCGAGATAGAACCACCTCCTAGGAATCCCCCTAGTCGTTGATTAGAAAAGGCCCACCCTTTTTGCCTTTTTTTCTCCCTCCTCTGGGATAACTTCAGCTTTATGTCTAACACATGATCCCTCAACATTTGTGAATTTTATACCCAACCAATTTATGAAAGTATTTTCCTCACCAAAATCTGATTTCTCATGCTGTAAGACATCCTGGAGAATTAAGTATTTTTCTCTTCTTACTCTTAATGTTTTGGTGACTGGATTGGTGCAGCAGAAGTTAATCTAAATCTCCAGGTCAAAAACCAATGCCATGATCTGTTGAAAGTGGTGATGAGAAATCCTGGTCCCTCATGTGGGCCTGGGAGACAGGGCCTTGGGATTATGGTGAGGTCATTGGGAGGTCCTGAAGCAATGGGACTGGCTACTTGTCAGATGTGGCAGTTGCTAACAATTGTGAAGATGGTTGTAATGACGACACCTGCTCCACAGTGTATGAGTTGGGCCGTTGATGGAAGACCTAGAGATACCTAGTGCTTACCATATCCGGGTATTCATTCCTGAGCACGTGGGGAGACTGAAGTTGCCCTGAAAGTAGTTCGAGATCATCTAACCAGCACTGCCCAGTGGACTTTGAGTAAACAGGCATATCATTTGTGTTCTGAGGCAGTTAAGAGTCTCCCATGCTTTCTCTTCCCCTGGGAGCCTGGTGTTGAAATGATAGCAGCGCAGAATGGAAAGACCTTCGATGTCTAAGACACCAGTTGGAGGAAAGCCCTGCTGACCTGCATCAGACCTTGCATGAGCAAGATACAAGCTTCTATAAGGTTGAACCCCTACTACTTTGGCCTTTATTTGTTACTATAGCATAGCCTAGTGTGTCCCAATAAACAAGGATAATATGGAAATTTATACAGCTTTTATTCAGCTCTGCCACTGGAGTATTTCTGGATATTTTGTAGCTTCCAAAGTTTTCCTGGTCAGAGGATGTTTTGGAAGAAGAAAGATGATTTTTTTTTATTCTTCACTTATTTCTGTCGTTTTTTTCTTACGTGGTCATCATTTCAAAGAGACTAGGTAGTAAGGTGACAGGTACTGAAATAGAAAGGCCCACAGACAAAATAGGAGAGAAGCATTTGGTAGGATGGTTTGCAAAAAAACCCTCAAGCCTCTGCTTGCCTAATTGATATGCTGTTCTGGAACAATTCAGCCTGACATAGGTGCTTCCGCAGGTTAGTTAAAAGGAGAGTGCAGTGCAGAATCCATATGCTACCATTCCGCCTTTCAAAGCAGACGAGAATCCGAGGCTCTGTCTCCATTAGTAATCACCAGACATAACAATTAAACACATATCACACCAGGCTCAAAAATCCCTGGAAGATACTCGGTGTCCATTCTGTTCTACTGTGAATCTGTTCTTAATGTTGGCAAAATGGGACTAGGGGTTGGAGAAGAAGGAGAAGGAGAAGGGAAGGGAACCCCCAACAAGATTCGGAAAGCAGATAATTAACATATTCTACTCTTGGAAGCTTAAAGAGTGCCTGACAGAGTGCCTAATAAAACATAAAGTGAATATTTATTGATCTAATGGTGACCATGAGTTAAGAGAGTGAACATATCAGTTATCATTGGAGATTCTGGCCATGAAGAGAGGTGGTTAGTATCATCTAATGCAGCTCACCACCTGGCAAACACATGGCGAGATCTGGGGCAGCTAAGCCTGCATATGTTGTGTGTAGTGTAATCCTCTGTTCCACATTTTCTGATCCAGTTCCTGCGGGCGTGGACATACCAGTCACAGAACAGCTCTACATCACCGAGGCTCCCGAAGAACCCACACTACCCATGAAAATGCAAGTGAAAAGTCCTGCTCTGGTGTATTACTGGCACTGCTTCTAGAAAACCCCTTTATTAGAAGGCAGCATGAAACCAGCATTGGGATATAAGGGGATGTCCTTTGTTAAAAGAAAACCTCTTTCTAATACTCCTAACCAAAGAGCCAGAGGTCCTGTTTAACTAAATGCCACCTTTCTCTGATTCTTGGAGCTTCATCTTCAAAGACCGAGAGGATCCTCCTTCATCTGAAACCTCTCGGAAACGGAAAGGATGGTCATGACTCGTTCTCCCAGCAAGGAGCTTCAGGCATTGCCAACTGTGCTCAGTAACCCATATCTGACAGGTGAATAAGTGAGGGTCCCCGGAACTATCATGCCAATTCTCCATGTTGCTGGTTTGCCAACGTTTACCTCTCTTATTGGTAAAGGAGAGAATAAGCAAAGAAATCTTTCCTTCTCTTTCCAGGATGCTCTTCAGGAAGATTCCTGCTAGCTTATCTCAGAAGAACAGCAGCCTGTGCATGAACCTGTTCCCCTTGAGAATTTCCTTTTCCTTCGGCAGTGTCTTGAAATGGCCACATTTTTCATTTCTGTGACTTCCTATCAGCTTCTCAAATGCTCCACTACAAACTAAAGTTATTCTGGCATTGGTAATGTGATCTCAGGATTTCCACAACTAGCTTTCCTCAAGATGAATATTGGGATGAGTTTGGCAGCAGACTGTGTGATAAGGAGCGCTGGCATGGGAGTCAGAAAGTGTCGTGAACCCTATAGGGCAAGCGACATCACCTCTCTCAACCTCATTGTCATCAGCTGTAAGTGAAAGAGTGAATGAAGGATGCTTCCAGCTGTCAAATCCTGTAAGTCAAGAGAACCAGTGCTCCAGAGGAGAACATGTATGTTGGCAAAAAGGTATTTATACATCCTTCACCATACCTTTGTGGATGAGTCTGAAAGAATTTTGAATTCACCTAGCAATTGCACTATCTTGATTTCATACGGAAAACAAATTTTCGAGAAGTTAACCACAAGGCTTGCACACTGGCTGGCTTCCAGCCTTCGCCTCACAGAGTAGATTAACTAATCCAGACAATGACTGTCAAGCAAATGAACAGGTTGGGAATTCTTAGAAGATTTTTTTTTTTGTACAGCTTATATAGTTAATTTGAGAGACCTCAAATGGAATTGTTTTCATGAATAATTTAAGTAACTATTCTATTTATCTAGTGCTGGTTGGGTAAAAATTTACAAAAAGTATGAAAGTTGGGTCAACTGACCAATTTGAAGGATAAACATGACTCTAGCTTTCTTTTACTTTCCTTTTTCCCTAGGACCGTAGCAATTAGAAGAACTGTATCACGAATTTGAGCAAATAAGTCACCCAATCCCAAACCAAAGCTAATTTAAAAGCAAATCATCACAACACTCCCACCTCAAACAGAGGGTTATTGGGAAGAAGTGTGTGTACACAGCACATCTTATAAAATGAAACTGGCAGGATATAAACTTTCTGAAAACAAAATCCCTCAGTTAGGACCTTCTCCACGTGTGTCATTACCTTGATAAGATTGAGACTTGACCAGTGGCTCAATAAATTTGGAGAAAACAGAAACAATTAGGTTCTCACTTCAGGTTCATAATTTTTAAATTTTCTTTTATATTTTCGGATTTATGGTCTTAGTGCAGGCTAGGTATTGCATTTTGACAATGAAATCTGAAACAGCTACAATTCTAGATTTTGTAAATTCTTCCTGACCATAGCTATGGCTTAGTTTAAGCTATGATTGCTATCTCATTGGTCAAACTGTTTGGACAGAAAGTACATTTTATTGAGAGGTCAGTCCCAAAAGACATGTTTTGAAGATCTTTTTCAAATGTTCAAATTATGGATGGCTTAGTTTATATCCTTTACCCTAAAATGAAAATTCTGGCATTCTCATTAGCCTTCTCACAAAGCAAGTCTTTAAAGCTTCCCCAATACATGTGAAAACCGAATTTTATGAGGATTCAAGACCAGCCAGGAAACTTTAGCAAAGACTAGATTTCAGAACAGCAGATCTTTAGTTGTGCAAAGGACATTGCTAAACTTCTGGGTTGGAAGGTATCCTGATATACCTAATTCTATTTATGAAACTGCATATGTGCTTTGAAACTCCGTTTAGATCCAGCTCTTTCAGCTAGAGATGGAAACCATATGTGTGTCTAAGGCCCTTATGTTTTGCCTTGGAGAGTCTTAGATTTTGTTTTGATTTCCAACTTGGCATCATTTTCAGATTTGGAGGCATCCTGGGTATGTCCTTGACCCTCTGTGTCATGCAGAAACATTTTCGTTAGCCATCATTACTCTTCTTAGATGAGTCTCATGGCCATATGCTCAGAAAGGTGGTGTGCCTTTCATTCTCAAGCAGAGATCCGAAAAAAATATGTGGAACATTCAGGCTCACAATCTTGTACATAGGTAAAATAGTTTTTTGTTTATCTTTTATTTGAATTAATCAGGTCTTCTTTTCCCCTTTATTCCTTATTTCTCTTACGGAAACTGGACTAAAGTTTCTGCTGCACCATGAACTCAACAACTGTGAACACATCCCAGTGGGCAGACAGCTGGCTTCCTACCAAATCTATCTTCCCATTCTTTCCAGGTAATGGTCTAGCCCAATATGTGACCACTCAGTTGGAGACTATGTTTCAAGCGTCCCTGACTGGCGAGTGTCTGAGTTCCTTCCAATGGAATGTGAGCAGAAGGGATGGGAGACGTTTCTAGGCCCAGGGTCTGACACAACCTTCCCCGTGGTTGGTGCTGAACTGCAGAGCAGCTGAGGACCGACTGGCTTTGTGCATGCAGATGCAGGACTATTGTATGAGAGGTGAAAAAACTTCTTTGTCCTTGAAATGAACTTTTCCTTTAAAATTGTATGTAAACCTTGGGGCTCATGCATAAGAATTAAAGAGAAAGAAGAAAAGAAATCCCTTTTTGTTTCCTTGCATGGAACAGAGACGTGGAGGAGTTTGGTGTCTTAGTAAGTAGTAGTAAGTGGTTGGGTTTGGCTGAAGTGTGTGTGTGTGTGTGTGTGTGTGTGTGTGTGTGTTGGGGGCTGGGACCCAGGATGAGGGGTTATGGAGTACAGGAGGCCTCTTTTTTTTGTTTTGAGATGGAGTCTTACTCTGTCACCCAGGCTGGAGTGCAGTGGCGCTATCTCAGCTCACTGCAACCTCTGCCTCCCGGGTTCAAATGATTCTGCTGCCTCAGCCTCTTGAGTAGCTGGGATTACAGGTGTGTACCAGTATGCCTGCCTAATTTTTATATTTTTAATAGAGACAGGGTTCCACCATGTTGGTCAGGCTGCTCTTGAACTCCTGACTTCATGATCCACCTGCCTCAGTCTCTCAAAGTGCTAGGATTAGAGGTGTGAGCCACCATGCCTGGCCTCTTTTCTTAATTTTAATTTTTTTTTTTTGAGACAGAGTCTCACTCTGTCACCCAGATTGGAGTGCAGTGTTTTGATCATAGCTCACTGCAGCCTCAACCTCCCTGGCTCAAGCAATCCTCCTACCTCAACCTCCTGAGTAGCTGGGACCACAGGTGTGCACCACTATGCCTAGCTAATTTTTTTTTTTTTTTAAATTTTTGGTGGAGACAGAATCTCTCTTGCCCAGGCTGGTCTTGAACTCCTGGGCTCAAGCAATCATCCTGGCTCGGCCTCTCAAAATGCTGGGATTACAAATGTGAGTCATTTCACCCAGCTGACAGACCTCTTAGTGAGTGCAACAAGGGCAAGTGCTGGGGTCAGATTCCCAAGATGGACCCACATTTGAGGGATGATCATGGTCGGAGAAAGTGTAAGGCAGTGAAAGAGTCCGGGAAAATAATTAAGAAGTAGCAGACACTAGAGAAAGTGGTACCATGAAGCCAAGTCACTTGGAAACTTCTTCCAAATATTTGTCACAAACAGATATTTGCTACTCCATTTTCTTTTTGAAATGAGAATAATGCTTATTTTTCTTCTGTAAGAGTTTTTTTCTTATGAAATAAAAAGTTTTCAAAGGGAATTCAATGAAAACAATTGACTAATTTATTCTTTGGTCCTTGGGCTTGGTTTAGATCAATAAATGTCTATATCATGTACCCAGTGCTACCTGTGACGGTCCAGCTGCTCAAAATACTTGGAAGAGTACTTTTTCCAAGCTGCTTTAAAGCTCTAATTTTTTAGCAATAATTTTAGTGGTTTTATTATTGTTGAGGAGAAGGTGGTAAAGTATCAGAGAGATAAGAGAAACTGGATCTATCTATAGAGCCGAAGAAAAGAGAAGCAAAGGAAAAATTATTTGGATGATTTAACACAAGTTCCAATTTTTTAAAATTAGACGAAAAATTTTAGACTGGGGCAATTGAGAAAATTGTTTCAAGACTTCAGAATTTACAGGTTAGGATGCGCAGGAATGAGATCTGTGTTTCTCCATCTTGTCCTGTCTTATTTGACTAATTAAGCAACATGGTGAAAGGTGCAGATTTGAAAATCAGGTGGCCTGGAGTCACAGCCCTGCTCAGTCACTCATTAGCTGTGTGACTTCAGTCAAGCTAGTCAGCTTCTCTGGCCGTGATCTCTTCAGCTGCAAAATAGAGATAATGACAGAATCCGCCCAGGTGCTCCCCAGGGTGGAGTGTGGAAAAATGGATCTGTTTGAGTTGCTTATCATTTTTTTTTTTTTTTTTGAAATGGAGTCTCACTCTGTAGCCCAGGCTTGAGTGCAGTGGCATGATCTTGGCTCATTGCAACCTCTGCCTCCTGGATCCCAGTTCAAGCAATTCTCCTACCTCAGCCTCCCAAGTAGCTGGCATTACACACAGGAGCCACCATGCCCAGCTAATTTTTGTATTTTTTTTTAGTAGAGATGGGGTTTCACCATGTTGGCCAGTCTGGTCTTGTACTCCTGACCTCATGATCTGCCCACCTCAGCCTCCCAAAGTGCTGGGATTACAGGTGTGAGCCACCACACCTGGCTGAGCTGCTTGTCTTAGAAAGGGATCCCAGATAGCAGGAGAGAGAGTCAGGGGAAGTGAGACAGGGACAGAGGGAGGGCCAACCAAAGGATGTGTGTTAAGATGGCCACTGCTGTGGGTGACAGATTGCTCCAATGTTGAGGACTTGATCTGTCTTGTGAAGACACTGCATATGGCACCTGACTATTCACTTTAATCAATCTTTCATAACATCCTCACTGTGTCCCTGTCACATCTTCTGCCATGTCTGCATGTCTCTCTCTCTCTCTCTTTCTTTCTCTCTCTCTTTCTTTCTTTCTTTCTCTTTCTTTCTTTCTTTCTTTCTTCCTTCCTTCCTTCATTCCTTCCTTCTTTTCTTTCTTTCTTTCTTTCTTTCTTTCTTTCTTTCTTTCTTTCTTTCTTTCTTTCTTTCTTCTTTCTTTCTTCTTTCTTTCTTTTACTCTGTCACTCAGGCTGGACTGCAGTGGCACAATCATAGCTTACTGCAGTCTTGAACTACTGGGCCCAAGCCATCCTCCCGGCACAGCCTCCCGAGTAGCTGCAACAGTACTTGGGACTACAAGCTTGCACCACCCCTGCCTCACTCATTTATTTTATTTTGCTTTTTGAAGAGATGGGAGCTCCTTATGTTGCCCAGATAGTTCTCAAATTCCTGGCCTCAAGTTACCCTCCCTTCTCAGCCTCCCCAAGTGCTGGGATTACAGATGTGAATAAGCCACCACACTGGGTCATTTCCCCTTTTTTTGCTGTATGTCACTATCTACTTTGTCCTATCTTCAAAGTACCATCAAAAGCAGGTATGGGAACTGTCAAGTGATTGCCCATGTCGACAATTCCTCCCCAACCAGCCCTACAACCCGATTGCCCTGTGCCTCCACGTTCTGGTTTCTGCTGGTACATATCAACCAAGTCCTGCCATCCTTTCAGTGCATGAGTCATTTCCATTCACATCAAGGACTTTATTTTCCCACACAGGCTCTGCTGAGACAAAGGGGGCTGGGTAGGAACAGATCGTGAGGAGGACAGGCATTGTCGTCTGAGAAGCATGTTCTAGGTGAGATGTCTGTAGGTTTCCAGGTGGGAAAGGCTTCTCTCTTCCATCACAGAGCAGGGCATTGCTTGCGCCAGCACAGAGAGTTTAGCGGATCTGACGTTCAAGATTCTCAGACTCAGCTCATTCACTAGCCTCCCTGGCCTTTGCAAGGTCTCAGGGACCTCTGCTTTCCTATGAGTGCCCTGATTTCCACATAGCAGGCCCATCCTGCCTGTGCACGAAGTCTCCTACGCACCTCTGCCTCTCTTCATAAGACCTTGACCGTGATTTTGAGTCCACATTGAGGTGAGAGTTGACTCATCTGAGCCTGACATTTTCTTTTTCATTAACTTCCTCATATTCAAATGTATTTTATCTTTTAAATTAATAGAATTTCTCAGGGTAATTTTACATTTACAGGAAAAATGAGAGGAAAGTACAGAGAGTTCCCATGTACCCCTCCCTTCACCCCCAAGCACAGTTCTTTTATTATTAATGTCTTGCATTAGGGGGGTACATTAGTTACAACTGAATGAGCCAATGTTGAAATATAGTTAGGAACTGAAGTCCATACTTTACATCAGGGTTCAAGGTTGATGTTGCTCATTTTATGGGTGTGATACATGCAGAATGAATGACAGGTGTGGTTTCCTTTTTGATGATTGTCACTAACCTGATGCTTCACCATCACCTGTCCCCCATCCTAATCAATCACAGGCAAGAGTCTCGGGAACTGACTGTACAAACCCACTCACCAGAGCAGTGGCATCTTTATGGCCATCTGATTGATTGGTCAATGACCCAGCTCTAGTATTTTATTCCGAGCATACTCTTTCCAGGGATATCCTTTTACCAATCACCTTAGTCTCTTAGGGCTGCCATTCAGAATATCACAGACTGGGTGGCTTAAACAACAGGCATGTACTTCTGACCGTTCTGGAGGCTGGAGATCCAAGACCAAGGAGCTGCCAGGGTTGATGGGTTTCTTGGTTTCCTGTGACAGCTGCCTTCTCACTGTGTCCTCATATGAACTCTTCTTTGTGCGCCTGTATGTGGGAGGGAGAAGAGAGAGAGCGAGAGAGGAGTTCACTTTCTGAGGTCTCTTTTTATAAGAACACCAATCCTATCAGATTGGGGGTCCCAGCCCTATGCCCTCATTTCACCTTAATTACCCCTGTAAAGGCCCCATCTCTATATGCAGTTGCATTGAAGGTTAAGACTTCAATACCTGAATTTTGGGGTGACATAAGCATTCATTCCATAATGCCAACTATCCTAGCTTAGATTCCCTGAAAGCAGAAGATGGGACAAAGGTTAACATGTGAGTAGTTTATGGGAATGAGATCTTAGGGCACAGAAGGGAAGAGCTGGGAGAGAAGCCTGGAGGGCGGGAGGGACTAACTGAGGTGACCACGGTGCATGGCTGGGCTGCTTGCTGCCCGAGACCTTAAGACACATGCCTCAGAACTGTGCATCTATCGTCTTGCATGGGCAATACCCTTGCACTTCCCGCTTGCACATGTGGGAGTGCTGAGCAGGATTCAGTGGGTTCACCTGTGACACCAGGGAATCCCCGGGGCAGGAGGTAAGAAGTGCAAGGAGCAGTCATGAAGCAGAGCCTGTCACAAAGGGCTGCACCCGTGCAAAAATGCTTGCAGCCCACGCGGAGCTGATCACGCAGCAGTGGTTGGAACGAGACAGGAGGTTGTGAGGATTAGAGGTAGAAATGCACAAAGGGTTGGTGTGCAACTCATTTTGTGCTTTACACTAAATGAATGTGTGCAAAACACTCAGAACACTGCTAATATGTGTGACCGCTGAAGATCTGTCAACTGTGACAGTGATGATGATGATGATATTATATGGAGCAAAAAGAATCATGCAGCCATCAACATACTCATCTACAAGATTGAGTATGCGTGTCGCTCTCTTAGGAAGCTGTCGTGTATTATAGATGGGCCCATGATGTCCCCTCATATCAGCCAGTTTTTGGCAGCCCCTAGTTTGAACCTGGCCCCTGTACAGTTCAGACTTTTAAAACACATGGCTTTGCCTGAGTCAGGTGAACGGCACTGTGCCATTTGGCTGTTGCTCCTTCTACAGTCTCTAGCCTTGCCAGCCACTTCTTGGGTTCACCCTGGAAGGTGACATCCACTAGGCAGCCCTGACATTTGGCATGGAGAAGTTGCTAATGGCCTAGAAGAGTTAGAAAGCTCCACTGTCTAGAGTAGCTCACATTTTGTGTTAACGAGTATGGTCGGGTTGAATTGGAAAGGGTCAAACCAATCCTCTTCCCTCAACTTGTACCTGCATCACATTCTTGTGGAACTGAACCTGTGAGGAGGGACTAGCAGGGCTGTGGTCCGCCTCCAGGGATGCGGGTTACCTACGTGAGAGGTCGTCTCTGCACTGTGCTCTAGAGGGCGCCATTCGTGCTGGATTCCAGGTGAATGGGGGTCCTGTAGGCATGCGTGGTGGCCCTGGTCTGATGGCTGGGGCTTTGCCCCTTGACCAGGTGACGGGAGATTTGAGCTCTCCCAGCACTTGCAGCCTTGCTCTCAGAACTTGGCAGCACCGCCTCTTGTCTGCTGACATTCTTTCCAAGCTATTCACACTGATAGCCAAACACCTTCTTCTTGACACAGTTTATTACCAGCATTTATAAAACCAGACCTAGGGAAAGAATTAGGTCTGGGGAAACATGAGTGGCCTAAATATAGCCAATCTTTAGCCTGTCCTATTATAAAATCAGAACAGCAAGATATCCTCAGGAGCAGCTTCCTGCAACTCCCCGGTGTGTTCCTTTTGAGCGTGTGAATTCTGGTATATTCCTCCACAGCACATTCGCTTCAACCAAGTAAACACCAAGCATGCAAAGCCATGTTGTCACCAACAAGAAGCGAAGTTTTCATTGAGTCTGTTGATCTTGGCTTAGCAACACGTAAAAGACAACTTATTATGCCTGTAATCCCAGCACTGTGGGAAGCCTAGATGGGCAGATCACGAGGTCAAGAGATCGAGACCATCCTTGCCACGGTGAAACCCCGTCTCTACTAAAAATACAAAAATTAGCCGGGCGTGGTGGCACGTGCCTGTGGTCCCAGCTACTCGGGAGGCTGAGGCGGAAGAATCACTTGAACCCAGGAGGCGGAAGTTGCAGTGAGCTGAGATTGCACCACTGCACTCCAGCCTGGTGACAGAGCAAGACTCTGTCTCAAAAAAACAAACAAACAAAAAAGACAAATTATTCATTGAATATTTTACATAAGGTTTTCTAATATTCCAAATATTTCAAACATTTAAAAATATTCCTGTTCTTAACCTATACTAGTTGATAGCTTTTTTGTTAACTTTACTGAGAAACAAAAGCACATGATTAACCACTAAATAAATTAGGATTATATTGAATATGAATTACAGAGGTTTAAAGACTGCATACAAATTACAAAGACTTCGCATGTATGTGTTCACAATATGTTCTTAAATGTAAGACAATTGGATTCTTGATCATATCTGTTCTCTATCACCTCCACAGAAGTCCTCTTTGCAATAAGCGAGTATTTAAACAGTTGCCAGAATAATAGGTATCTTCTGCCTATTTCACCAAAATACAGTTTCGTGTGCTAAAGAAAACAAAGAAATACATTTGTCAGTCATAATGAGTTTTAAAGACATTCTACGCATTTGGGTGTGCCTTGAATTAAGAAAATCAAACATTTAAATAGTTGACCTTACAGAGCACATAAATTAGAAGGTAATTACTTAAATGTTCTTCAGTTTGTGAAAGGATTTACAACAGGGCTCCTCTAAATAGCTAACTCTCTAGTGAATTTAAATTACTAGTGTGTGTCTTAAAATTAATTCATTTTTTTTTTAAACATGCCTGTTGCATAACACAAGGTGTGTTAGAATTAAGAAACGCTGGTGGGTTTTCCCCTTTGTTAAGCAAGTCTTTAGGTTACGGTTGAACTCACGTTTACCAAGCCTTTTAATGGGAGGAAGAATTAGTCAGCAAAAAATGCTGAGCTCATGTTTGCACTGTCTCCTTTTCCCGTCTGGAATAAGAGGCTGGGTTGCTAGGGATGTCCTGGTGGTGTGAGCTTCCTTGGGTCTTCACTGGGGAGTGGGGCCGAGGGGAAGTCGAATGTTCTGTGGAGCCAATGGCTGCCCTGGGCTGAGCCTTTCTGTTTTGGAGTGGGAGTAGTGAAGGTGGGGGTGGGGGGCGGGGATGGGAATGATTTCAGTGGGGAGGACTATCAAAGAACATGGAATGGGAGAAACCACTGACCTCATTGTAATCCAGCTCTGTGACTCTGGGTAAGGATTTAAACCCATTCTAGCCTTAATTTTACCATCAGGCATGGAAATTCAGCCAATGACAAGGAACTGCATTCTCAATGTCTCCACCTATCATTGACCCCGGTTCCCTCTAAAAGACTAATCTCGTGAATGTTATTCCGAAGAAGGTTGACCTTTCGAAGTTACAGAAAAGTTTCATGGTTGTTATCTCGTGGGTGGCTTTTCTTTCTGCCTCTGCCATAGCCTGTTGCTCTAAATAGAGGCTGTGTGCCCTGATTTTGCTCTTAGTGTAGTCAATGGGACCAGTTCTGCCATTTTGAACAAAAAGCATGTCTCAGGATTGGGTCCCAGTATCTTTATTTCCAAGCCTTATTCTGCTACTAATTACCAATCCAAAGTGAAGTGTTCATCATTCATTTATTCCACAAATATTTACACGTCTTCTACTCTATGTCAGTTACTGGTATCGTCACTGGTGATGTCAATGAGACACATAAAATGTCGATACTAGTTGGGGAGATAAGCAATGGTAAATAAAACAAATAGATACATAATTATTCTTGGTGAAATTTTAAAAATAAGGAAATGTATTACGTTTTTTATATGAGTTTTAATGTAAAAAATTGCCCTATGCCAACATTATATCTTTCTTAGTATTTTAGAACCAAAATTTTATTTATATTTATTTATAATTTGTCAGGGACTGGCACGTCTGCCAGGAGGCTCCCGGCCTGCGGGAGGCCTCACCCCAACTCGGAGATGTTCACAACCTGGAGGAGAGAGTGCGCAGAAGAAAAGACAGACAGACAGACAGACAGACAGTGGGGTCTGGAGGACTACCCAGGCGATGCCAGTAACATGCCAGAGTAGCAAGTTTATTGTGTGCATAAACCTGATTATATACCTTTTAGTTCTTCATTGATGATGCAAGTTACATTGTGACATTAAACAGCAAATACGGGAACAGAAATCTGTGACGTACAGTAAATACGGGAACAGTAAATATGGGAATAGGGAACAGTAAATACGGGAATAGGGGAACAGTAAATACGGGAATAGGCAGCACAGCCAGGCCCACTTGGGGTAAACAGAGTCATAAAATGTTTACAGAAACAGGGATTACCATATCAGGCCCGCTTAGGGTAAACAGAACCATAAAATGTTTACAGAAACAGGGATTACCATATCAGGCCCGCTTGGGTTAAACAGAGCCATAAAATGTTTACAGAAACAGGGATTACCATATCAGGCCCACACAATGACTCATGAAACCGCCATGGCACGCCCTGTTCTTCATGTCAGTAGCCAAAATATTCTGCAGAAGTCATGCATCAACACTTCATCCCTTCCCTCAGCTCAACAGCCTCCAGGTGAGAGGTGAAACGTGTATGGGCTCAAGCTCAAAATGGCCACGGTACAGCTAAGCACCGTGAACGGGACCGATCCCCACACCTCCATATGCTCTTATATAATTTCTACACTAATTTACATCCCCACCAACAGCCTGCAAGGGTTTTCTTTTTACCACATCTTCACCAACATTTGTTATCTTCTGTTTTTCTGATAATAGTCATTCCGCCAGGTGTGAGGTGGTATCTCATTGTGGTTTTGATTTGTATTTCACTGATGATTAGTGATTTTGAGCATTTTTCTCATATACCTATTGGCCATTCATATGTCTTCTTTTGAGCAATGTCTATTCAGGTTCTTTGCCCCCTCCTCTTTTTGAGATAAGGTTTCACTCTGTCACCCAGGCTGGAATACCAGTGACACAATTACATCATGGCTCACTGTAGTCTTGACCTCCTGGGCTCAAGTAACCCTTCCATGGCAGCCTTCCAAGTAGTTGGGACTTCAGACGTGAACCACCATGCCTGGTCAATTTTTTATATTGTTTTGTAGAGACAGGATTTCATCATGTTGCCCAGACCGGTCTTGAACTCCTGGGCTCAAGCAGTCCTCCCGCCTCTACCTCCCAAAGTGCTGGAATTACAGGCAAGAGCCACTATATTTGGCCCCATATTTAAATTGAATTTTCTATTGAGTTGTCTGTATATTTGGGATAGTAACTCCTCAGAGATTTGTGGATTGCAAATATTTTCTCCCATTCTGTAGGTTCTCTTCACTCTGAATTGTTTCCATTTTTGTGCAGATGCTTTTTAGTTTCATGTCATCTCATTTTATTTTTGCTTTTGTTTCTTCTGCCTTAAAGATCCAAAAAAATCAGTGTCCAGACCAGTGTCATGAAGATTATTCCCTATGTTTTCTTCCAGTCGTTTCATAGTTTCAGAACATTCACGGAAGTCTTTAATCCATCTTGAGTAGACTTTTGTATATAGTGTGAGATATGGGCCTGCTTTCATTCTTCTTCAAGTGAATATCCAGTTTCCACAACACCATTTTTGGAAGTAACTGTCCTTTCACTGTTCTTGGCATCTTTGTAGAAAATCAGTTGGCTATAAATACATGGATGTATTTATTGGCTCTCTATTCTGTTGCATTGGCCTATATATCTGTTTTTATATCAGTACCACACTGTTTGGCTTACTATAGCTTTATGATAAATTTTGAAGTGGTTTAGTGTGATCCTCTAGCTTTATTCTTTTTGCTAAAGATTTCATGGATTTTAGAAGTCTCTCTCTCTCTCTCCCTTTTTTTTTTTTTTTTTTTTCTTGTTTCTTAGATCCAGGGACAGACTGCATATTCTGGGTCTTTTGTGATTTCATGTGAATTTTAGGATTGTTTTTCTATTTCTGTGAAGTATGTAATTGGTACTTTATTTTTAAAGACAGAATCTCACTCTGTCACCCAGACTGGAGTGCGGTGGCACAATATTGACTCAGTGCAACCTCTGCCTCCTGTGTCAAAGTGATTCCTGTGCCTCCGCCTCCAAGTAGCTGGGATTACAGAGATGTGCCACAACACCCAGATCAATTTTGTATTTTTGGTAGAGATGGGGTTTAACCATGATGGCCAGCCTAGTCTCAAACTCCTGGCCCCAAATGATCCACCCACCTCAACCTCCCAAAATGCTGGGATTACAGGCATGAGCCATTGTACCTGGCCTCATTGGTATTTTATGTTTTTTGAGACAGAGTCACTCTGTTGCCCAGGCTGGGGTGCAGTGTCATGATCACGGCTCACTGCAGCCTCCATCTCCCGGCTCAAGTGATCTTTCTGTAACAGCCTCTCAAGCAGCTGGGACCACAGTTGTGGACCACCACACCCAGCTTTTTATTTATTTATTTATTTTTATACAATAAAGGTCTCATTACGTTGCCCTGGCTGGTCTTGAACTCTTGAGCTCAAGAAACTATCCCACCTTGGCCTCCCATGAGCCACTGCACCTGGTTATCACTGCTATTTTAATAGGGATTCCACTGAACCTGTAGATTGCTTTGGTTATATAAAATATTTTATTTTCTTAGAAACAGTTTGATCCTTTCAGATACTGTTTTCAGGATTTGTTGAGTTCTCTATCCAATGACCTGTGAGCTATGAGCATTTCTACTTTGGCTGGTGAGGTCAGCCACTGTTACTCACCCTGTGTAAGTGCCCAGCGTCATTCCCTACAATCCTTTCTGACGGCTCTTTCCTAGCTTCAAGTAGAGTCCTCACACATATGCAGTGATTGATACTCTGCTGAAGATGCTGAGAGGACCCTCTGCCAATCTCTAGTGTTCTCTCTGTCAGAAGCTCTCTCCTCTCTCATTCTCTGTCTTGTAAACTCTAGCTATGCTGGTCTCTGTGGACTCTCAGCTCTGTCTCCTCAACCCGGGGAGTCTTCTAGGCTCTGCCTGGGTTCCACTCCCTGAGCCATTATCTGGAAAATAGGTTAAGACACTGAACCTGGAAATTCCTAGGAATTGTTACAGTAAGTAGTCAGGCAGACATGAGCAGTAGGTCGCCAGGCGGACCTGAGAGACTGTCGACCCCGAGGAATGTCAAGCAACCATCAGGTGATGGTCAGACCAATGTTACACTCTCTCTGAAGTAACAGTTGGGCCAGGTGCGGTGGTTCACACCTGTAATTCCAGCACCTTGGGAGGCTGAGACAGGTGGATCAACTGAGGTCAGGAGTTCAAGACCAGCCTGGCCAACATGGCAAAACCCCATCTCTGCTTAAAATACAAAAATTAGCTGGGCATGTTGGTACACACCTGTAATCTCAGCTACTCAGGAGGCTGAGGCAGGAGAATTGCTTGAACCCGGGAGACAGGTTGCAGTGAGCTGAGATAGCACCACTGCACTCCAGCCTGGGTGACACAGTGAGACTCTGTCTCAAAAACAAAAATGAAACCAGAAGCAAACAAACAAAAATAAAAATAAGATATAAAAATAAAGTAACAATTTGTTTCACTGGACCCAAGGGAAAGGCAGTCTCCCAATAGATAGAAACACTTGAAGCTGGCGATCAGCAGCTTCCTGATAAGATCTCAGGAGTCGGGCAAGTGGGCTCAAGCATGCAGAGTAAGGCAAAATGGCAGAATCAAGGAGAAGGGATACATCCCCCTAGAAGCGTGCCAAAGTATAAAACCCCAAGTCAAAGATTGAATGGTGCCCTTGATCTCTCAAGTTGCCCACCTGGCTTTCTTCCAAGTGTACATGACTTCCTTTCACTCCTGCTCTAAAACTTGTCTGGGATTCTTACTCTGCCTTAGGCCCTTCAGTTAAATTCTTTCTTCTTAGAAGGCTAGAATTGAGGTTGCTGCAGACCAGAGTTGCCTCTGCTAACAGGCTCACCTCATTTGTATTCACTGTCCTTCATTTTCTGATGTTCATTGTTTTCAAAACTGTTATTGCATGTATTTTGTCCAGGTCTATTATTTCAAGCAGGAGGTAAGTCTTGTCCCTGTTGCTCCACCTTGGTGGCCAGAAGTCCTTTACCCCAACTTTTATACACGCACTTTGCTCTTCTTTTTCTCATTGCTTGAGATAGAGACTGATTTAGCTCAGAAATTTTTCAAACTTTTTGCCTTGATTTTTTTAGAGGAGATAAATCAATTTTATTTTCTATTATGTTATACAAAAATCTAGAAATAATAGATTTGCACAGAAAAAACAACTGGTAATAAATGAGAGTACAAGAGAAATTATTTAAATTTGCTATTTTCCCCCATGATATTAGGATAATAATCATTTCAAAGCACGTGTTTCTGGCTTCAGAGGGGGACTCGTTCACTGGCTAACGCCTGCCATAAAACTATAGCTTTCAGCGTGTCTCTGCTTTGCTGGCTCTTGACAAATCTTTAGAGGTCTTCAAGAAAAGTAATGTACTTCTGGTGCTCCAGGGTTGTGCTGAGCTCCACCAACTCACCTGCAAAAGTGTTGTCCGCCTCTTGGTCAGCAAGAAAATTCATATAAAGCCCAGTCCAGGGAATCTGTGTTGAGTGTATTGTTAGCATCCTTCCATTCAGACTTGCCAGTGGACTGAAAGCTAACTCCCTTGATAGAGAAAATGTCACTCTCAGCCTTCTCTTCTTGTCCAACCTCATCCTCTGGATAGTGACAGTCCAGCACAAGGTCCTTCTTGCCATGATTCTCTATAACTTCAACCACGAAATTGAGTTGATGTCAACTTAGGCTCCTGTTCTTCAAGCTTCTGTTATTGCTAGAGTTCATCCTCCCCGTCAAATTTTGGTGGAATGCTGTTAATGTTGAAAGTGACAGTAACCTTTGGCGCGGCAACTTTCCACACTAATTTAGCTTCTGTCCCATTCAGTTCCAGCTCCCACCCTTCAGATAGTGTAGAGAGGGTCTTATTCTTCTGGATTTTTCTTCTCTCCTTAATTTCAACATTCAGGAAATCAACAAAAGCTTTGTCTCATTTGGTGCGCAGCCACAACCTCAGCCCCGAGGCTGCAGGAGAGGGCACCACCCTTCAGACCTGGCGGACGTGCTGAGCAGCCAGA
Organism: Cacajao melanocephalus; assembly: GCA_963573385.1. Lineage (NCBI taxonomy): Eukaryota > Metazoa > Chordata > Mammalia > Primates > Pitheciidae > Cacajao > Cacajao melanocephalus. The sequence goes on along the minus strand of CAUYLG010011806.1, from coordinate 7,671 downwards.
AGAGCCAGGCGCGTGGCCCAGGCACTCGCTGCAAGAACTGAATGCGAGGTGAGCACGCAGAAGAGGACGGCAACAGGCGAGCACAGATCGCGGGGCACACTGCGCGCCAGAGGCGGCATCACGGAGCCGGCTGCAACACATGTGGAGGCAAAGGACGACCCGGGCCTAGGTCGCTTTGGCAGGTTTCTAATCCCAGGTACTAAACAACAGGAACGCGGATTGTAAGAATTCCATATACATATATTCATTACTTTTAACACTGCTGGATTTGTATAATTCCCTAAAGTCAAAAAAAGGCAATCCATCTTGTGAAATGCTTATTCGTCGTTGGGGGCGGGGGGGGGGTTGGGGGGGCGGGGGGGGGGTTGGGGGGGCGGGGGGGGTTGAGGGGGCGGGGGGGGTGCCGTCATAGACCTCATCATTTAAAAAGTTTCCTTAACTGGACAAAAATGGATCTCAACATGGATATCTGTATGTTTTTAAACTTTTTCTTGTTGCACCTGTTAAAAATTGCACATTCTTTCAACGTAATATGGAGATAGGAGAGAGAGAAACACAGAAATTAGAAAAAAGATGATGGCCGATGAAAACAAAACCGGGGAATAGACAAGTAGGGAAAATAGATGACCTCTGCAGAAATGGTGTGTAACCCCTCACTATTTCTGGATCTTAGTTAAAGTTTCCATAGAATGCAATGCATGGCCGTCCACGGTCCACATGCATTCACCAGCCGCCCCGCTGATCTGGTCACTGCTTGTGTTAGCTACTCTATAAAATGGTAAAAACAATATGTGACAACACCGTAAAAGAAAACCTAAGTGTAAATATAGCATTTTGGTATTGTTAAAAATGAACAGTGTCTAAAACCAGGGTTCCAAGAGACCATCCAGTTTTTCTCCCATTGCTGTAGAAAATATATGCCCTAACTTCTGAGCATCTCTAGAATCTTGCTTCTTTTAACCTAGAACCTGAGAGCATTTTGGTCTTGGTTTGCTATGGCACTACCCTGGCCGAGGGTATTTTCTGCTTCTCTCTTTCCCTGAAAGTAGACTTCTCTGTGACCAACTGGTAATGCGGCAGTGGTAGAGAGGATTGTTCTCTTTCCAAAAGACAATTGTTCTAAAGGCAGCAGATTTTGTGTCCTTTTGGTAACACTACTGACTCTCCTGACCCTGTCTCCAGCTTTAACCTCGCTTTTTCCCTCCCTTCCCTTCCCTTCCCTCTCCTCCCCTCCCCTCCCCTCCCCTCCCCTTCCTTTCCTTTCCTCTTCTCCGCTCCTCTCCTCTTCTCTCCTTTACTTTAAATTTTACTTTTTCTCTCTTTTTTTTGGCAACAGAGTCTCACTCTGTGGTCCAGATTGAAGTGCAGTAGGGGAATCATGGTTCACTGAAGCTTTAGCCTCCCAGGATCAAGTGATTCTTTCATTTCAGCCTGCTGAGCAGGTAGGACTACAAGTGCACACCACCACACTTGGCTAATTTTCATATTTTTTATAGAGACAGGGTCTTGCCATGTTGCCAAGGCTGGTCTGGAATGTGTGGGCTCAAGCCATCCTCCCACCTTGGTCTCCCAGAGTGCTGGGATTACAAGCATAAGCCACCAAAATTATTTAATAATTACTAAAAGATGTGCACTACTCTAATATCATAAAAGCAATAATATATACAGGATGTTGGAAATTACAAAAGGCTTTCAGGTCGATTATCATTTGTCCCCTGTGATAACACTCTGGGATGTGGTATTGATCATTCTCATGTTACAGACAATAGAGCAGCTGCTCAGGAGGTTGGGCATCTTCCCAAGGTCATGTAGGAAGTAGGAGCACCTTTAGCAAGGTCTTCCCTCCAGAGCCACACCCTTTCTTCTAACATGTTCCTAAAAGCAATTTTATTTGTTTACAGAAAAAAGAACTACTTTCCACTTTTCAGTTTAATAAATGTGATTATATATAAGCTTAAAAAAAAAATGTGAGCCAGGCATGGTGGCTCACACCTGGAACTCCAGCACTTTGGGTGGGACAAGTGCATTGCTTAAACCCAGCCCAGTTGGACCAGTTTGGGCAACATAGTGAGACCTCATCTCTACCAAAAAAAAAAATATATATATATATATTAGCCAGGCGTGGTGATGTGCATCTGTGGTCCCAGCTACTTGGGAGGCTGAGCCAGAAGGATTGCTTGAGCCCAGTAGGTTCTAGGCTGTCATAAGCTGAGATGGTGCCATGCACTCCATCCTGGGTGACTGAGTGAGACCCTGTCTCAAAAAATAAAAATAAATTTAAAAATTTTAAGAAAGAAAATGTATTGCTATTATTCAAAGGAGTGAGATATGTGGGTAGGGTAAACTCTAGAAATCAGTTATTCTGGATCAGCAGTCCCCAACCTTTTTTGCAGCAGGGACCAGTTTTATGAAAGATAATTTTTTGTGGACAGGGTCTGGTGAAGGGATGGTCTCAGGATGACTCATGCGCATTACATTTATTGTTCACTTTATTGTCATTATTATGATTACATTGTAATATATAATGAAATGATTATACAATTCAACATAAAGTAAAATCAGTGGGAGCTCAGAGCTTGTTTTCCTGCAACTAGGTCATCCTATCTGGGGGTAATGGGAGACGTGGAGAACCTGCACAGTTCACAATAGGGTTCGCGCTCCTATGAGAATCTAATGCCGCCACTGATCTGACAGGAGGCAGAGCTCAGGCGGTAATGCTGGCTTGCCCACCCCTCACCTCCTGCTATGCGGCCTGGTTCCTAATAGGCAGTGGACCACTATTGGTCTGTGGACCGGGGATGTGAACCCCTACTCTGGATCGTCTCATTCCTTCACTTTACCTCTTTCTACCCTGCCATGGTGGGATTAATAACATTTTAGATGATGAAGGGCTTTCCATCACAGGATGGGCAAAGGCAGCAGATGTTGTGAATTTGCTGGGATTTCTACTTTATTAGTGGTTCTGGCATGAGGTTTGAAAGCAACCAGTTTAATAAAGCTAATTGACTTTCTCTACAATTTTTTTTCCCAAATTTCAGCTATTTACAGTAGCTTTTTGTCTTTCTTTTCTTTTCTTTCTTTTTTTTTTTTTTTTTTTTTGACAGAGTTTTGCTGTTTTGCCCAGGCTGCTGTGAAGTGGTATGATCTCAGATCACTGCAACCTCTGCCCTCTGGATGCAAGCAATTCTCCTGCCTCGGCTTCCTGAGTAGCTGGGACTACAGGCGCCTGCCACCAAGCCCGGCTAATTTTTGTATTTTTAGTAGAGATGAAAGTCTTGCCACGTTGGCCAGGCTGGTCTCAAACTCCTGACCTCAGATGATGCACCTGTCTCGGCCTCTTAAAATGCTAGGATAACAGGCGTGAGTTACTGCACCCAGCCAATCTTAACCCAGAATAGAAAAACTGAGGTTGTTACGGTGTTGCTGAAGAAGAGAGCATTGCCTGCATGGACCGGTACAGTGCACTGCATCCACATCTCCATTTCTATCTCCCACAACTGCCAAGGCCAAGGGCTGCCTCCCCATTTTTACAGGACGTAGAAACACTAGTCTCAGATTGTGCTGCTGTGGAAACAGCCAGCGTACAGGTGAATCATTTTATTGACAAGAAAACAAGCTAAAAAAGATTATTTTGTGAAGTTGGAGAATGAATAGAGTTTGTAATAATCATAGTCTAATGCTTATATCTCTTCTGATGTTAAAACTCAGCAGAAAGCTGCAACAGAAACTTGGAGGTAATAGACCAGAGAACTGTTCAGTAGCATCAGACCCCAGCAAGTAGGCTGCTTTGATGGGATTTACTGAATTAAATAGATAACAAGGAAGTGTATTCAGTGCATGTGCTACTTGGCGTCGACTGTATCCGAAGCCCTAATCACAGCAAAGGGATCTGAGCATGGAAGATGAGTGCGCTGAATCCACAGCTACTGTGTTCTCCAGAAGGCTTGTTTTTTGTTTTATTTTGTTTGCTTGTTTTTTTCTTTTAAGACAAGATCTCTCACTCTGTTACCCAGGCATGTTCATAGCTCACTGCAGCCTTGACATGCTGGGTTCAAGAGGTTTTCCCACCTCAGCCTCCCGAGTACACACGGCTAATTTTTAGTTTTTGTAGAGACGAGCTCTCCCTCTGTTGCCCAGGCTGGTCTCGAACCCCTGGGCTCACAGAATTCTCCTGCCTCAGCCTTCCAAAGTGCTGGGATTACAGGCATGAACCACTACCCCAAGCTAATTTCTGTATCTTTTGTAAAGATGGGCGCCTTGCTATGTTGCCCAGGCTAGTCTCAATCTCCTGGGCTCAAGTGATCCTCCTGCCTTGGCCTCCCAGTGTGCTGGGATGACAGATGTGAGCCACTGCACCATGCTCCAGAGAGCTTTTTGAGGGAAAAAGAGATGTCTTTAATTTTCTATTGGAATGTTGTATTGTTTTTCATTTCTTTCACTCTTCTAACATTCCTTCTGCCCCCTTCCCCCACTTTTCCCACCACAGTCTCTTGAGTAGGACTTGTGGAAAATATGTTTGGTTGTTTTCTTTTTAAGTTAGACTTTTATACGTATTCTCAAGAAATCAGGAGTTATTGTGTATTTTGGAAGCACAATTTAAAAAACTACAGCAGTCACTTAATAATTTCACTGTTAGTATAGCTTCAAAAAATGATATTTGCACCCTTAAAGTCTTTAGATGAACAAATTCATCTAAATAAATTGAGTAAAGAAATAATTATTCCTTTATCTAACTGTTTCTAGAGATAAAGAAACAATTCACATTCCAGAGCTCCCTAATGTCCTAAAAATGGTGCTTTATGTGGGATAGACATCATTGTCAAACGTCACAGAGTCCTCCCTTGGTCTAAAGGTCGCATTACCCAGGTGTCTTTTTCTTTTCTTTCTTCCTTTCTTTTTTTTTTTTTTGAGACAAGAGTTTTTGTCTGTCACCAAGACTGGAGTGCAATGGCACAATCTCTGCTCACTGCAACTTCCACCTCCCTGGTTCTAACAATTCTCCTCCCTCAGCCTTCTGAGTAGCTGGGATTACAGGCATGAGCCATCGCACCTGGCAGCCAGGTGTCCCTTTCATACCATCTTGTTTTCAGGAAAAGGGGCACATTTGAGTTCTGGTCAGAACGCTCCTCTTAACCTCCATTCTGGCCTTGATCTCATTCTCTACAGCTATAATACTAGTAAGTTGAATAATCCTCTGAACAGAGAGCTCCTCCAGCTCTGGGTTTTCATGGTTTCAAGAGCACAAATGAAATAAGAGTCTCACCTAAATGTTATAGAAACATGACACTCAACTTTGTCTAGCCCGTGTGTGTGCTTACATGTTTCAATATTCTGGGAAGATGAGAATTACAGTGAATGTGCTTCCAAGCAATGAAACAAACAATAAAACTGCGCACAATATGGCTGACCGTCTCTATGGCAACCTCTGTTGACCCTGTATGCATGTCGTACTCATTTTGGTAAATCACACTTTAAAATATAAATAATCTTATGTTGATAACTATGTATTTGTGACCATCAGTTATTTGTGACCATGATAACCCTGCTATTGTTTCTGCTCTGGAATCTTAGAAAAAGCTGGGAAGAAGTTTGCAAGAGAAGACACCAGGAGAGGGATGACTCATTTTAATCTTTTCTGGAACAAACAGGTGATAACTTCAGAGAAAGATGACTTCAGTATCTACTTCCTCCCACCACCCCCATGAGCTTCCCACGGTGAGGTAGAAAGGCCTGAGTTGACCCCGTCCGTTAAGCACTGCCATTAGGTAGGCGCTGCTTTTTTTTTTTTTTTTTTTTTTTTTGTAAAAGATATCACTCTGTCACCCAGGCTGGAGCACAGGGGCAAAATTACAGCTCACTGCAGCCTCTATCTTTGAGGATTAAAGGATCCTCCCACCTCAGCCTCCTGAGTAGCTGGGACTACAGGCATACACCACTTTTCCTGGCCAATTTTTAAATATTTTGTAGATATGGAGTCTCACTACTTTCCCAGGCTGGTCTTGGACTCCTGGCCTCAAACAATTTTCCCACCTTTACCTCCCAAAATGCTAGGATTGCAGGCATGAGCCACCGCACCCAACCACCTTCTGTATTTAAATGAGTCTGGGGAATCTTTTGGTGAGAGGCTCTGTTGTCTTATGCTTATTTGGGACTCTTTGAGGGTGTCAGTTGCTAACGACTCCTCATGGTAATTTAAGAACTGCTGTGAAGCATCTTCATCACCATTTTAATCATTAAACCAGATGGCTGTGCAAACTCTAACCTGGCAAATCTGAGGCTTCCTAAGGTTACAACTAAGACAGTGAGTTCTGGATTCAGACCATGGTGGGTGCCATGACTCAGGACTGTAATCCCGATAACTTGGGAGGCCAAGGTTGGTGGGTCGCTTGAGGCTGGGAGTTCAAGAACAGCCTTGCTATGTTAGCAAGACCCCATCTCTACACATAATTTATTTCAAAAATTAGCCAGAGATGGTGACACATGCCTGTCATCTCAGCTGCTCAGGAGGCTGAGGTAGGAGAATTATTGCTTGAGCCCAGGAGGTTAAGGCTACAGTGAGTCAAGTCTGCACCACCGCACTCCAGCATGAGCAACAGAGGAGAACCCTGTCTCTTAAAAAAGTAATTCGATTCAGGCCACAACATCTGCAAGGCACCAGCATTTGAGAAGATGCTTCTCTCCATGGTCTGGCATTGGTTTTCATCCCAGTATTAGAAAGGCATTAGTTCTCCCTAGGGAAGTATTGAGCATCACTGGCACCTGCCCCATGTGCTGTGAAAATGCGTATTATAAGAAGGAGCCAGACAGGGCCTGAGTTACTCTGTCATCCATGAGCTGTGATAAAGGTGTCATGGTGGCCACAGGCAGCAAGATTGTTTTCTGCTCGTACATTGCAGGGGACTGGAGTCTGAAGGTGTGACCTGTGCTGTTGCCCCAGAGTCTGGCGCTTTCTCAGGGGCTCTTTTCTTGTGATGTCTGAACCACCACACAGCAAATGTGAATTGGTTACTCTCCAAAACTATTGTGAAAAAATGATGACTTGGGCTTGAATACCCCATCTCAGCTTTCATTTCACCAAGAAACCCTAGGCCACGCTTGTGCAACCCTCGACCTGTGGGCCATATGTGGCCCAGGACAGCTTTAAGTGCAGCCCAATACAAACGTGTAAACTTTCCCAATACAAATGTGTAGCCTTAACCTCCTGGGCTCAAGCAATAATTCTTTGCATTTTTTTTAGCTCATCAGCTATCACTAATGTTAGTGTATTTTATGTGTGGTCCAAGACAATTCTTCCAATGTGGTCCAGGGAAGCCAAGATTGTCCAATTCTTCCCAGGCTTTTCCAATTTAGTGCTTCCACATTTCCCAGAGCAGGACAGTCTGTCACACCAGAATCCAAGACCAGCAAGGGTTTTAATCACAGACTGAGAGCTGTGGTTGCTAAAGTGTTTAAAAGTGATGATAACATATTCAAGACTCTTTCTTGGGGTTTAAGGGTTCCAGGAAACATCTCTGCCTTCTGTCTGCCTGTTTTCCTGCTGTTTCTGTTACTCCTGAAATTCTGATATCATATCCCATGGTCAAGACAACTGAACTTTGAGGCTACTAGAACTTTCTTTTTTTTCCTTTTCGTTTCTTTTTTTTTCTTTACTTTTATTTTCTCCTTCCTTCC